>CM029478.1:37726299-37786299 GCA_017140325.1 Eucalyptus leucophloia subsp. euroa
TTCACATCTCTTCCTCCCCCAGAACATCTCGAGTTGCCGTCAGGAATCAGACGACAGGGATCGCTCATCTTCATCTTTGATCTTGCCCATCAGCGCCGCGGCCTGGCTTGAGCTCGGCCTTTCGGCGGAGATGGGTTTGTGCACTGGAGAGCCACTTGCAGCAGCCTCACCATCCTTTCCTCATCCGCCCCTTCGGATATCAGGACACTGTCGAAGACTTCCCCGGTCCATTCCTCCCTGACTACAGAGTGCACCCACTTGGCCAGATCGTACCCGTTGTTCTGGACCATATTGCCTGTCAGGAGCTCGAGAAGCATTAGCCCGAGGCCGTATACATCGTCCTTGAAGGCGTCGTGCGGAGCAGAAGGATTGCTTCTTATCTCAGAAATTTGAGAGGAGTCTTGGCTTTCCACCACCATTAGGCCATACTCGCTGATGCACGGATCCATGTCTTTGTCGAGCAAGATGTTCGTGGTCTTTAGATTGCCGTGAGCAATCCTGTCTTCACGAAGCACTGAGTGCATAAAGGCCAAAGCTTCGCCATCGTGGGCTGCGACACTTAGCCTTCTTCCCAGTCAAATACTAGCGCATTCTGCGTTCCTGAAATGGAAACGATGCACAAGAACTTGAATCAGCTTCTTCTCCAGTCCATCACTTCGAGAGAGCAAAATGTATACCGAGTAACTTCAGCTTCTTGATCAGAAAAGATGGGATGACATGAGTCTCACATTTTCGGCATCCAAAATAAGGGGCAAGAACAAGACACGGTTCCATTCAGATTTCCATTCAATTCGGTTTAGGAAAACCAAATCTGGAGGTTTCTCTTTCGATATTTTGCATTGCTGCTTTTATAGTCCTAGGTTGCTGACAACATTTTTTAGGGAAGCATATCGATCCAAACTGGAAATTGAAAGTAATCAGTACAACTACCCACTTACCATGGAGAAGATTGAAGAGACTCCCGTTTGGTTGGTATTCATACACCAGGAGCTTCTCTTGCTTGGAGCAATAAAACGCGATGGGCAGCAGAACATTAGGATGCTTTGCTCGATCCACCTTCTGCATCCTGTTCTTAAAGTCCTCGCTAGGAATCCCCGAATCCTTGATTCTCTTCACGACCAGAACGAGGCCGTTGCTGAGCACTACTCTGTAAAGGCTTCCGTGCTTTCCCATTCCAAGCAGCTCGGCCGGCGCTCTAAGCAAGTCCTCGAACTTCAAATCCTTCATCTCAGGAGAATTCGTTAGTATTACAAGTGATGACGTGTTCATTCCACTCTCCATGGAAGTTATCGAGTACCCGACCTGTTATCGCTTGTCTTTGGTTCGCTCGACGCCCCATTAGTCTTGCTGCTGCTAGTATCAGCTCTCCTATCCTTACCACCATCGACTCCATCTGCTTTTTTCCTGGATCTTCTTGCTATTTTGTAAACCAAGAAGAGCAGAACAATCAGGCCGAGAATCATATAGCCTAGATAGATAAGAATCTTTTCGAGCGACACGTCTTTCTGTTTCTTCTTGGCTGGTTGAGGGGGCGGACATGAATTCGGCAGCGGACTTCCACACAACCCCGGGTTCCCGAGAAAGCTGTTCTCCTGGAAACGGCCTCCCCATCAGGAATCTGACCAGTGAAATCGTTGTTCGAGACATTAAATTGCTCGAAGTTGGCAAAGTCGAACTGGGGTAGTTCTCCGGTGAAATTGTTGTTCTGAGCAAAGAAGGTAGTCATGCCCGAGATACGAGCAAGATTCGGCAAGGGACCGGTGAAGTTGTTATCAGAAACGTCGACCCTCTTCAAGTTATTTAATCTCGAGAGGGCGTCGGGCAGTTGTCCCGAGAGCTGGTTCCCGCCTAAATACAAGTGCGTCAAACGCTTGCAGTTTGCAATCTCTTCCGGAATCCCTCCCACCAGATTGTTGCCCTTGAGGCTAAGAACAGCGAGAGACCCGACCCTGCAGAGAGGACTGGCATCAAGAGTCCCTGAGAAGTTGAGCTCCTCGAGAACGATCCTCTTCACTGATTGCGACTGCATTCGACGCCCTTCCACTTATCGGTGCAGGGATCCGTGGACAAGCTCCAACCTCGATCAATCCCAGGAGAAACTTTTTCTATGAACTGAATCATCGACTGCTTGGTACCCTCATCAACTGAACTTGCCACTGGAAAGACGAGAAAGATCAGAATGGCGAGCACCGAGATAGGCGCTCGATGCATTTTTCGGTGAATCAAGGTGAGACTACGAGAAACCAATGGACCCAATATTTTTCTTGTGCTGTGTTTATAGTACCTGAATGGTAGAAAGTTCTTGGGTGGTAACAAGGTTGGTGATTGTGTGTGTTTGAACCAGCTGTGAATGACAATTGGCTGAACTTACAATGGCAATAGTTTAAAAAGACATTCTGGCCGGGCTTGCCACTAGGCGCTACGTAATGAGCCAAAATGGTGCAACGAGCCATTGCGTCACTCTTCTTTAAAAATTGGATGCCGGCAATTTGAAGATGTCAAGAAAAAAGGGTCAATGTCCTTTATCCGTCGTCCTCTGCGCATTAAACTGGTCTCTAAAGGTCCAAATGGTGCATTAATTTAACCATCCGCTGCTATTACGGCACAATTTGGAGAGTTGCGAATGGCGTAACCGTACCAGACCAGGTCAACATCGACAACGAAGTTCCTGGTAAATAATAAGAAAAACATGGTAACTAGTGTTCAGTTATTCCTATAGAATCTGTCTGAAGTGGGACACCGAGAGAACCTCCTGCGACTAAGAAGACTTTCATGCGATAAGCTTTAGGTGCCTAAGCATCTTTAAAATTCATAAAAGCATAGACGGTCAGGGAGAATCTGCGTGTCAATGTAAGAAACCTGTGCCACCGGGAGAGAAAACTGACAGAGAACCCATGATGAAAAAGTAATAGTTTTCTGACGTACGGTTTGCGTGCATACAATATCAGAAAATTCGGAATATATCGCGACTGGTAGACATGCAAACCTGCATTCTCCGGGCATGTGTAGCTAGTCCTCTGCTTTTACTGATCTCTATAGCCAAAACTTTTATGAATCAGAAATGCAATATCAAGTGAAGGAATTGGTCCACCTTGAGTGACAATCCCTTTTTATCTTCCAATCAAAATGTTCACTACAACGTTCTTCTGGAGTTCCTCACAATAATGGCCAGTCCCATGATATTACAAACATACAACTCTGAATTAAATATAATTTTGACAGGTGGACATGAAGAATGGGGGTTGCGCCTTCGATTATGCAATAATTTGAATAGTTATCGATCCTACACTTAATTATGGATCTGCATGTCCAGCTATCTCGTCGTCATCACTTGATTCACTTCCTCCACACTGATTTCCTCATCGTCGCTGTCTTCTTCCGCTCTGGAGTTGCTGATATGTTCCTTCTTTGCATATCGCTCGCAATACTCTATATCCACAATGCACAAATACGACGAATAATGCACTGCCGGTAAATAGTATGAAATTATCTAAAAAGCGCAAGTCTTGAGATACTTCAGCTCTATTGAGCATTCTCAGAAGTATGTCCCTTGATCTAGAACTCAAGTCATCGCATTTCAATGCCATAAAAGTAAATGGGGCAAACAAAAGTCACCTTTGACTTTTTGATCGTAATGCTTCCTGTCTTTCATCATTAGTGAAGCAGCATCACCGTTTAGAGGGTCTGAAGGGTTGGGATAAAGCAAGAGTTGAGGAAGAAACACCTCAAATACATTCAAAAGATCTGCAATAGCAGAATAGAAGGGATCGTATTTAAAATCCAATGTAAGAGCAACAAACCAAGATGCAGAAAGTAAAAAAATTGCGCATAAACTGACTTCTTGCACGTTATGGCTAATTGAAGGACACGAGGAGATGAAAGAAACTGGATGAGCTAACAGAAGGGTTTATCAGAAGATGCAAAGAAGACGAATGATCTTAAAGCAAAAAAATCTAGTATCTTTCTGTACTAACCAAACATTGGACTCCATGACTGGTTGATTACGTCCAGGCACACAGACCCTGACCTGCAAGTTCAACCGACATGAAATAGTCAGGACATTTAACTATACTGCAGTCTACATTGGTATAACAAAAATTTCAGTTGTTCATTATTATCCATGGGACTCGCTCACTGGAAGCAGTTGAACCATTCAAGACACAAGTAGTACAAGAACACAGGTGTTCCTTTAACAGGAAAACAATTACTCACATCTCATCAACATTTGGGTGATATATCTTGTTCACAAATCCAATGGACGGAGACTTGTAGGGATATGCATCAGGAAGTTCCACCCGGATCTTCCAAACACCACCTTCATATAGACCTGAAATCGTTTTATTAAGTAAAGCTTGCTTATAACAGAATTCGAGAGCTAGTCGAGTTCCTCAAAGGCATCTCTTTAAAGTTTTAGGTAACTACTCTAGTATATCATAACTTCCTTAATTAGCTACAGCAATGAAACATAAACATTCATGATAACTTGAAAGTTAACCAACCACCCCAATCCTCCCCAGCGTTTTTACCTCCCTTCTACTCCACACACAGAGAGAAGGGGAAGGGAGGGAGGGAGAACATATGGAAATGTTACTTTTTTAAGGAGAATCATGTGCCACAGCATTGCTATGAATAAATCATCCAGCCATACCTCATCCATGCATCATCAGAAGTATGCCAGAAATTATTCCCAGTGCGGCAGAGAAGTTATTCAAAAGGCAAGAGACTTTTTTGGTCGAGTCACCACTACGCTAGGAAGAAAGAGCTGAACAATCATTTTATTACTGACTTTGTTAAAATTGCACCTCTGCACTAACATTAAGACTTAAATTACCCTGTAAACTTAGCGGTTCAAAAAATTTATATCCATTTATTGGAGCCGCAGGATATGCAGCCTTACACTACAATGATATGCTAATTGATTCTTCAAGCAATTTTCCTAAGCAGAACAGTTCTTTCTGCATCCCACAACATGCTTCAACAGATTAGAATTAATCATCTATTCACCTTCGTCACAGAGAGAGAGAGAGAGAGAGAGAGAGAGAGAGAGAAAGAAGGGGGGGGCGGGGCGGTGGGATGGAGGGAGGGAGGGAGGGAGGGAGTGAGAGGAGAGCGAAGAGAGACTATACTTTCTTTTGGCCCATGAAATTCCACGTTGAATTCATTAAGTCCGTCGTTGATTGTCTCCACAGTATAATCACTCATCATCCTGGATAACATAAACACGGAGCAAAAGAATATCGAAAGGCTTTATTAACTTCACCAAGTACAGATGTACCCTAGAAAGTTAATCCACTAGATAACTAAGTGGTGCCTACAAACAAACTTTCGGGGAGACAGAAAGACAATTGAATACCATCAATTGCGCTGCATAGACCTAGTACCTTTATATTCAATTAGATTGAGCAAGTCCTAGGATTGACAAAAACATTATTTAAGCGAACAGTTTACAGTCATGATGGACAATAATTTCCATATGTACGGCACATAACAATGCTTGAGATGAAAAAATCGTATCAACAACCAAATACTGACATACATGAAATTTGGTAATATCAGTAACTTTAGTGCAACAGCTTTATCATATTGTGTGTAAATATTTCCATTGTCTCTCAAGTTTACCTTCACGTGGTTATAGATATGTCCTTTCTATTTCATTTTCATGCCCTGCGGTTATATCTAGATCCTTACAGAAAAAAATTACAAAAATTTCTCTGAGAATGACGCTACATGCCACTTTTACCCTTTTCCTTTTCCCACTGTTAATGAGTGTCATCATATTAGATTTTCACTGCATTTTCAACGTTGCCCAATCTCGTTAAAGACTCATTATCTGGGGTTACTTTCTGTAAGATCCCATAGGAACCAATTAGCAATGCAAACAGCTTCTAGTCAAGTGCACCTTCAGAAGAAAAGGCTGGAAACTTCAAATCTTTTTGTCATGACTTTTTATCTCCAATAAACACGATCAAAAACCCAAAAACGTAAAACCATTCACAAACATGATATCGCCACTTCCATCAAAGAGATCATATCAAGGAACCAAGCGGCTGATCTACAGACAGTAACATCTATTTCATCCTATTCATATCACGTTCCTGACATACCTATTTGATACTTGTTGGATCAGGATGCAAAATAAAAAAAAAAAAAAGGATTGCCTTTTTATTTCTTAGGTACAAATGGCAACAAATGTACCGTGATATGTAAAGAAGAAGTGAAAGATTAAAACAGAGCATATCAGCTAGAATGTGTAGTACTGACTACAGGGACTTACAGCTTCATAACATCCATGTCTCTCCTCTTACTAGGAGAAGACATTCTCGGTGCTTAGTACTCAAAGCCTGCAATAGTTGGACTGGAGATATTAGTACTAACAATTTCAAAGCGAGAAGCTAGGAAAGCAACATTGAAGCTCAATTATATGCAAACAAAAGTAGTAGTAGCAGTGGTAGTATACACGGCACAAATATAACATATACTCCAATTAAGTGACCATAGTTCCTTGAGCATGTCATTATCTCAACTGTCACTGCACAGCAGAAATAACTTGTCCAATTAGCCGATCCCAGTGGACGGATTCTACAGTCACCCGGCCAATCCAATCAATCCAAACAACATATGGAAAAGCCTCGCAGCCGACACGTCGATCTCAAATGCCATTCGAGCGTGTCATTTCGGTGGGGAAAAGAACCCTTCCTGCCCCTGGATTGAGCAGGACGCACTAGAATTTCGCGGACATTCTCGAAATACATCGACTTTGGACAAGTCTGTCATAATCAAAGCTCGAGCGCTACGCGCAATTCCGGTACCGACAATGCTACTGCTCAATTCATAGCTTCAAGCTCCATTCATCACCGAGAACAGATTAAAAAAAAGCAAAAAAAAAAAAAAAAAAGGGACAACGAAAAGCAGGATAGAGAGGAAAATCAAGCGAAAGAAGAACTTGCGGGGGACCAGATCGATCGCCCCGGAATTTCATCGCGGACGCCGTCCCGGCGATGATCCTCGACAGCGATCAGCGTAGAAAGCTCGAAAAGCAGGGAATGCGATCGAGAGGAGAGAGGAGAGAGGAATCGAGATTCGAGATCTTACGAAACGAATCCTCAGGAGGAGCTCGAACCGGCGGAGGCGGCGAAGGTGAGCGGAGGAAAGCCGCCGCCGGCGGGTGGCGGTGGATCGGGAGCTTCGCTTGGAGTGGTGGGGGGGAGTGATCGGAGAGGAAGGGGAGGGACACGAAGAGATGCGACTGAGCGTACGAGAGAGAGAGAGAGAGAAATTGAGGAAGAAGGCGAGGAGAGAATTTATAGCTAACCTTTTTGGGGAGGCAGGGAAGACAGAGAGAGAGAAAGAGGTGTGCCTGCATGACGACATAGCCAGTGAGCACGTGTCCGACCACGCGGATGAAACCATGCTTTATATATTCGGTTTTGGCTAATTACTCCTTTTCACTTTCTCTTTTTTCTTTCTCAACGCGACATGTTACGATATATTGTCGAGACATGATGGGTATAAAAAAGAAAATGCCGTTGGTCTTATTTTTGTCATGCCCTGTTCTGTTTCGGATTTTACGATTGAACGCTCTATACCGTAATCGAAACGAGGTTCATTGTCTTATTAATTGTTGCATAATATAGAACAAAAGAATGCAATTTCGGTTTAGTGCGAACTAAGCACGACAGAATAAGATGCATACAGAGAATGGCCTTGATAAGTTATGTTTTGCAAAGGCCATTTCTTTAGTTTTCATGGTTGGAACTTGGAAGCATCGCGGATGATTGATATGGTGATAAAGAAAGCAGAAGCACCAAAAGCTAGAAAGAAGCAAGCAAAGGGCGATTTACTGGGTGGATGGAGGGGGATTTTTTGCAAAGTCGGTGCAATGTTGGATGGATGACGAAAGGGGCTGTGCGGAGGAGAAGCTTCTCCGCTCTCTATCTATCCATGGCCACATGGGGCCACACCTCTTGAAGCCGTTCGCATCTTTCTTGCTGATCATTTCTTGCTTCTAACAATTTGCATCTTCGCTTCCTCTTCATGCTGGTGCTAATACAATATGCCGCCTCAGTTCTTTGTCATGACCCTTGCTTCAATAGAGATAAAGATGGAGAGAGAGATGGCCATCCTGAGTCCTGGAGGGGCCATTGGCGATTTGCATGCTCCTGCACGCACCAACTAAGGCCACAAGTTTATTTCAGGAGGGCCATAGGCAATGCATCCGTCACCGTAACTTCTGGAATTCGGACAGCCGTCCCTCTCTCATGTGAATAGATCTGTGCTGCCGTGGCAACCTCATCATCTCCATCAGCTGTCGACCCATGCAATTGCCTTGGCAACTCGCGGACTGAAAATTCACAAGCACTCGGGCTATACAAGGCGCCCAATCTCATTGATCGGATCAGAGGGTTTACACATGCGCAAGCACATGATGCAAAAACTAATTCAGGTTCAGAAGAGAGAGGGCTTCATACTCATGAACCCTTGTGCAGAAGCAAAGATTTGCGCAATTCTAACCCATACGTAATGCTGCATCCTGGTTACTTGATGTCAAGTTCGCTTTCTGCATTCTTCTCAGAATGCCTTGTAAACCAACGTATTTAAGCATATATATAGCCCACGAATCAGATGCCAAACTCACCAACCCGCATTCTAGCCTTTGCAGAATCAGCGCACTCAGTTGACATCGACACAAAGAGGAGGGTAAAAAGACATCAAATAGGCTATGTTTTAGCAAGGTGACTAACTATGAGAGACCATGTCTGAAAACTTACTATAACATGGCTTGAAGCTCAAGAACTCATCCGAGCTCTTTCTTCTGAAGTCCTGCATGATTGACTTCAACCGACAAGAAGAAGAAGGAAACAGTACAGGAAGATAAGAAGAAACATCATGACTCATCAACTTTCATCAGACGATTACCCATATCACACTTTTTTACAAGTTCTCACCTGATTTCAACTCTTTGCAGCTTACAAAGAAGAGAACAAACTCAATCCAAATAAATTCCAGATCCAAAAACCAGAGAGAACCCAAACAGACACTTAAAGGATCCAGTAATCTACAGGGGTTGGAAAAGAATAGTAGCAAAAGAAATTACATAAAACTTATATATGAATCAATATTTCGCTTTGCAAGTCGACTTATTCACCGAAATCCGAATGTTATTACACTCGCAAATGACACTAATTGTGGCCATAAAGCTGATTCAGATTGAAGTAGCCCTCATTATAAATGTAGCCAGCATTAATACAAAATAATCAAAAGATAAGAAAGACAAAAATTTTCATGTTTTTAATGTGATTTCCAGGGATTTCCTCCATAGTAATAGGCAGTGCCAACCATAAGGGCAACTGTTGCACCTTGGACCACCACACGAGCTCTCATTAGCACCTGTCCCAACTGAGAGTTCCCTCGTCTGAAACTTATCAAACCCGCTGTGAGCACTCCAGCAGTCACGAGAGCACCTATTTAAATTTTGCTGAGTTAGACAAGACTATCAACATTAAGAACAAAAAGTAACGAAGAAACTGATAATCTTTTCATCCTAGGGCACTGAAAGTTAAAAAGTGAATACTGAAGTGATCCATAAATTGAAGGCATGATCAGTTACAAAGTAGTCCCAAATCACTCTTTCCCACGCATCTGGTCCTGTTTTGAATGGGATTAAATTTAAATGCCCCATTTGTAATCATCTATCGATAACTTTGTGACGAAATGTAATATGGAGTTACCTAAAAAAATTGAAAGAAGTCCTGAAATCGATAAACTAAAACCAACAAAATAACCAGTATACAAGAAAAATAAAAGCACAGGAGGAATACTTAAGGAATTCAAGTGCCGAAAAATGAGAGAAATTTCCATGACTTAGCACAAGGGGGATCAATAGTCTGCTAGGAAGTAAACCACAAATTATGAAAAAGCCAAGCATTTAAATCCTGAAGATAAACAGTTCAAGGACAGACTTTGGTCAATTCAGTTAACATCTAGGACATCATGCTACTTACGAAAAAAGAGCAACCATGTGACATAACTGACCTAGGGAATCATTATCTTATAGCAAAAGTCTAGAGCTGCGCCCTTTTTTGCTCTTAAAATTATAAGGCAAAACCACACTGACAAAAATGTTGAATCTCAACTAGTAACAGCCAACATTATCAGCTTTCACCGCTGATGTAAAGAAATTCTTCACATCGAACGAGGACGATTACTTATTCACGTAAAGCATAAATGCAATGCCAAAAAGAACAATCAGACACCAACTCTCCTGAAAATCATGAAGACCAACAAATTATTTGGTCTGGGGCAACAGTTTTTCTTAACCAAAATATGATTGCAAATCTTGGGTAGATTTGCAAGAGCACATGCAACTTACAAACCAGGGTAACGAGCAAAGCCAGTTTGCAGGTTCTAGATCAAGTTGCTTCATTGGTATTATAACACGGTATGCTAGTTTGCTACATTTTCAGCGGAACACACGGTGGGTATCACGAAGAAGTTAAATTCCGATGCGCGTCCCCGGCACTTCAGGAGGAGGAGGAGGAGGAGGAGAAACCCATCTTCTGTTTCGAGCCAAAAAGAGGTAAGAAGCCTGCTCAGATTCTTACACTACATATGAAAGACAAGCAGAGTCCACTGCTCCCTAAAACCAAAACCGAATTCGAGAAGATCCCAAAAAAAAAAAAAAAAAACCATCATTGGGATTGCAGCATCGCCCCTGATGAAACCTCAATTCAGCTCCTCCGACTCGCTCGCCGATTTCGAGAAGAGAAAAGAACGTCCCCCAAATCGACGAGCTCTCCCCCAATTCATCATCTACTTTAGAAATCGACTAGGAAGCGAAAATCAAAAGGGTGTAAACAAACGATGCGCAAGAAATGAAGCGGGCGGAGGAGGAGGGGGAGGAGGCTTGCCTACTGGTACGAGAGGGTTCCTGACGCGCTGCTTCTGTTGCAAGAACTCCTCCAGCTCGTCGTCCGCCGAACCCATCTCCTTCTTCTTCTTCTTCTTCTTCTTCTTCCTCCTTCTTCTTCCTCTGGGGAAATCGGAGAATGACCAGGAAGCGAGCGAGAGAGAGAAGGCGCGTCCGTGAATTGTTGCACAGGAAAGGACCTTTATAGAGGGGGCATCTACTTTCCTTTTTCGCCACTTAGATTTCCTCTTATAGCCTTAAATGTAGTACCTTCAACAAGAAAATAAAAGCATAAATTTGACAAAATTAACAATTAATAGCATCTTTCTTTTGATTTTGTATAAAACCTTAATTCTTATAAATTATAGATAATTTTTAGCCAGCGCACAGGCCGATAGAATTTTGGTCACGAAATAGCCTTGTGCGACGTTTGGTAAGCCGCGAACACTAAACCACCTTATTTTTAAAAGATTGTTACTAAGAATAATACATCAAATAGCTTCCTTGCAACGAATCATATCATGCTCAGCTTAATTCGAACATCTAATCTCTCGAACGAGACATACAAAACACTTTCGTACGACAATTGATTTCACTTATCATGGTCTTATCATGAGAGCAATATTAATTCCCGACCAATTTGTATATAGACAGCCAACCCCACCTTCAAAGTTATAATCATTTTATCTTAGAACTCTTAACACAACCATCCTACTCTCATAAATCAATTGTATCACCCAAATTGCATCAATTGCTCTTCCTTCCGATGCCCAAAACTCCACTCTTCAACTCATAAGGATACGAGAGATTTGGTCCACAACATTTAGATACTCATAAGTTCAATTGTCTATTACATATTCAAGAGGAAACTATATACTAACATAAAGTATATCGAATTAATAGTTTGATACTGTGGAATTTGATATTATTATTCCACTCGTTTTTTGGCCGCACCATACACAACAAATTTAAAAGGTATCCATTACCATTAATCAAATGGTATATATGCTATCACATCTTTTTTCAGTTTAAACATCCTCTTTTTTTGTCATTTGATGCTCGTACGTCATTTCTAGTAGCTATTGCAATAAAGTATCCCGCAATGGAATCGATGGTAAGAGTTTAGAGAGAAGTTTGTTGGGAGTGTCTCACCACTATCATGAAATGATAGATCATCCCAGACATCTCAACTGTGTAATTCCTTAAAAACATCAATGTCTTTGCCCTCATTCCTTCAGCGTATCTTTAGACCCGAGCAATCTTGTGACCATGCATTCGTAGGTGGAGGAAGACTCGAAGCTGCAAGAGGGTCGTATGACAAACACTAGCTAATGGAAACAATTCCGAAACTGGTCAAGTTCGATATAGCAGCCTCAGCTTGAAACAAGAGACATTCGAATCAGTTTCAAACATTGAAACCCAATTCACATTGAGAAAACTAAGCAAGCCATTCATCTCTATTGAAAACGAAAACTGGAATCCTCTAAAATTTTGGAAGGAAAAGCATGGTGCTGCAAAGCCCACCTCCAATCTCGTGTGTGTCATTGGGTTTTCAATTAGACCCAGAAGCAACAGATAATTCATATATGAATAAGTAAAATAAAGAAGTGTAGTCAGCCATCATGTCGGAGTACTCTCACAGTAGGCAGTGTACATCTGGACACAAGAATGAAACAATCACAAGGGTAAAGATCATAAGCTAAAATGTATCCTATGGTTTCTGCAATAAAATAAGAACTAATGCTCCCATCCCATCCCCATCCCGAAATATGTCTCCTACAGTGGGTAATCCAGAAATAGTGAGACTTTCCTTCCATCAAAGAGGAGACTTTCCACGTATAAGACCTGACCCTTTCTCTGATATCGCTCACGAGTACCCAAAGCAGAAGCAGTGCAATTAACCCTTACGACACAACAACCAGGCAACCATATATGGGCTTCAGCTCTTCAGATCATCAGACATCGCTGATGGTATGCAGTGGGTTTTGAGTATATCCAGGGTAGCTGCTCTTGCAGTCTCTGTTCAAGAACTACAATCTGCAAAAAGGGATGCAAATAAAGAGAGAACAAAACAAACAAGCGTGAGGACATGATACCAGTCATTAACCATGCAACATATGCACAATAATACAGACCTGCTAATGGACACTCGCACGCATGTTTAGGGAGCATAGAAATGCACATAAGATGCGAGAGAGAGAGAGAGAGAGAGACCTGTTGGTATTCCAGATCAAATTTCAGAAATTCTTCCTCACAGCTCTCCACCATGCTGGCTAAGCTCTTCAAGTTTTCCACAGGTTTACCATTGAAAGCAAGAACCTTAACATGCCCAATAAGATGGCTTCAAAATTTGGCAAGCTTAAGCATAATTTCCAAAGAAAAAGTGATAAAGCTGTTGCTAACCGGAGTGTTTACAATGCCTTCGTACCCAACGTTGATATCACCCGCGAGCACCTACCGCGCGTTACCAAAAACAGACAGAAAAACGAATCAGATCCTACAGAGTACTAACCCATACATTAGTATAGGCAATGAAATTGCCATAAGTCTTCGTCTTCTGTCACCTTTTTCTATTTTTTCTTTATTTAATTTACATCCGTTTTTTTCCCCTTTTTGGCTCAAGTTATGGGTTGATAGTTGAATGGAGAAACGAGGATATGGTGGATGTTTATGGGGAGAATACCTGAGAAACCACAACAAGTTGCTCATCTGGTGATTGTGGCATTGAATGCAAGAGTTTGTCCAAAAGCTTCACAGGAGCTTCAGATTCATCCTTATACTGTAATGCAGCCAAAGCATGAGCAAAATAATGCGCATAATGATCATAGCTTGTAAAATCTACTGCTGAATCTATAAAAAAAAAAGCATAGAAGGTGAAAAGATATATATGTCTGAAAATACGTGACTCGGAGTTAGAGACGTGACAAATAAATAAGAAATTCAAAATCCGTGATGAAAAGGTGGCAATTTTAAAAAAGAATAAAATCAATTCCAACGAAAAACAGAGGGGTGCTCGTTACACAAGAAGTAGATAATGATGATAACATCCACAAGTATAAATGTTATCATAGCTCATTACACACAGGATGAGCACAGAAATGCATATGTAGAAATAGAAGGGCTCCAAGTAAAAAACTCACCTCAGAACGAAGATATGGAACAGAGATGGTGCTAAAAACGAATCCAGCAATTATATAGTAGGAGGGTGGTCTGCCTTCACTGTGCAATGGGATGACCCTCTTGTGCGTAGCAAGTTTCACATTAAATATAAAGATTTTGGAATTGCGCAGGACTTTGATCACCGAAGTATCCCCAGTGTACTTCTGTGAGACAAGGTAACTAAAGCCAATACGCTCCCCGTGCCGAGAAGGTACTAGAGAACACCGAGAACAAGTAGTAAAGGGTCAGATCACACATAGCGTACATGAAATCCAAGTAATCATACAGAGGAAAAAAAAAATGGATTTTGTTAGAAGTGCACACAGGGCATTTGTTAAGCAATCAAATAAGGAAATATTGCGATTTCCCATACACTAATAGTCCTTGTAACTTGCACAATTGGTTTTTCAAAATAGTCCTACGGAAGAAGGATAAGGGATAGTGACATTCTTCTCTTTTTTTCAATAGATATAATCTTTATGTATAGAATAGATATATACAGACCAAAAAGACAGGTCAAGAGCAAAGCCCCTAACCAGATCTTCTTTTTCACTTCTTCCTTCTCATTTTGGATAATATCTCCACTTGATATTGTCTTCGTCACTCTCTTCTTTTGAGTTTTTTTTTTTTTTTTTTTTTTTTGTGCGTATTAAAGACTGAATATTGGATTTAAAAAATCCCACAAGAGCTGCTATGCTTTGACATAACAGAGCATCAATATTGCCTCGTTAAAATTGCGACACAGGAGCACTCGCTAACAAGATTCAAAAATATTTGTATGAGTGGAAACTCATCATGATCCCCGTTGCAAGGTTGCAAGCTGTAGCAACAAAGCCTTATATTCAAAGCTCAACATTTCTCCTAAAAGCAAGTAGGATTCTTCAACTTCATAATCTCTCTCTTAAACTACTAACTTTTCAAGAAAAATCATGCATACAATCAAATATAAGTTCAACAGGTCCTTTTAAAGAGCAAAAGACAAAATAGATGATACATAATTAACAGATGCATCAGTTGCTAATACTACTAAATTGTCAGAACTATAATCTAACAGAGTAAGACCTAATAGAACTTTTAAATATACAAGCTTCTTTAAGATGCTTAGCTCTTAGAGAATGCTCTAGGCTTACCAGTTCCATCATTGGCAATATCAACCCCATCAAAGCTGAGAATGATATCTGATGGCTTCAAGACTGCAGATTCTGGAGAGGTAGGATCAATTCTTCTAATGCGCACACCCTTTTGATCAGCGTTCATACCCATCGCCATACGTAAATCGGGATTTTCCATCTTCTGCCACTCAATCCCAAGAAGAGGAAAACCTATCATGAAAAACAAATCAAGAAGACAGGAAAGCACATTAGAGAAGGCCCGTGGAGCTTTTTTAAGGGTTTGGGTTTTTTCTTTTTTCAGGTTCGCATGTGTGGGAGGTTTAAAAAGTACCCATATATGTTCCATTCTTCTCATAGTCTTGAATAAAATGCATGATTACTGGTGTTGGTATGACATAACCAATGTTCTCCACATCTTCTTGTTTAAGGGACTGAAACGCAATACCCACACACTTGCCCTTATTATTAAAGGCAGGGCCACCCGAATTGCCAGCATTTATAGCTGCATCAATCTTGCACAATGACCATAGAAAGTTATCAGGCAATGTTTAATGTATCAGAAGATGTAACTATTGCCTGCCAGAAAGGTTAAAAGAATCATAAGATCAGTAACGTATAAAATGAAAACCTGCAGCCCGAGCAGCTCAGTGGAACCATGAACATATGACAAGATCTCAATTCGTGATACCACACCACTAGTCACAGACACTGTGTCTCCGCCAATAGGATAGCCAACAACAGTCACAGCATCCTGAAGTGCAGGCAAATCCCCAAATTCCACAGATGACACTCCTTCCCAAAACTCATCATCATCAACCGTAAGCATAGCTGCATACAAAAAAGCAAACATTCGACTTCAAAATGCAAGGACTATCATACTTCATTTTCATTTCACCCCATGACCACAATATCACGTAATGTCCCCAAAACAGATACTTCTGCTGATAACCAGTATCATTTCACCACGTAGCACGCAAGCTTGCAAGTAGCCTAGGAACTTTATTCCATGAACTTCCACAATCTCAAGGAATTTTTTAAACAGTAAGTACCCAAGAACACTTTCTAGATGTCGAGAATGCCTGAAAGCCAGCCTAATCATAATCACCACAAAACGCATCTTAACAAACAATCACAGAGAGACAGACATGCCTACCTTAAACGGTAGCAGTATCAGAGAAAAAACTGAAGGAAATCAACATATTCACAAGGAAAATGAGTAGACTAAGTTCAATGGGGACATACCAATGTCACACTCAGTCCCAATTGCCAACACCTTGGCCACGTACTTGGTATCAGACCCCCGCTTCTTCACCTTCACCTGCGTGTAATGCTCCACCGAATGCGCATTCGTCAAAACTCTCCTCCCCTTGATCACGAACCCGCTGCTGTTACTGCTGTATTGCCTCTTCATCTGCCACGGGAGCGAGAAATTCGGCTCCGTGTGCACGCAGAACACTTTCACCACCGCCTCCATCGCCGGGGCCACCCTCGCCACGACCCCCTCCGCCATCTCGGCCGTCACTGCGGTCCGCAGCAAATCGCTTATCACGCCGAAGTCGCCGCTCTCGACGCCGCCGCCGCGGGGACGCTCCGCGCGGGCACGACGGCCGGCGAGGAGGCCTCGGGTTTCTCGGACGCCTTGCGGCGATTGCGGCCGCGGCGGAGGCGGCGCCCGGCGGGGCTGCTGGCGGGCTCGATCATCTCCGCGCTCCCGGCGGAGAATTTCTCGTCGTCGGCGGCTTCGGCGGCAGTGGCGGCGGCGGCGGCGGCGGCCGTCTTGGAGGCGGATTTCGGATTCGGGCCCCTCTTGCGTTTGGTCTCGCCCATCCGTGTGCTGTAGATGCAGAACGCGGACTAGAGGGCCGTCTTCCTCCTGGTCGGAGCAGTCTCCGATTTCGAACCGCGATCGATCGTCGCGGCGGCGGCGGCGGCGGCGGAGGCGGAGGCGGATTTAAAGGGCGGTGGCGGCGGAGCTGAAAATGGAGGGAAATGGCGGTGAATCTCTCGTTGAATCTTCCATGTCCCCTCGTCCACGGTAGTTGCAGAGAGACCAATTTGACTTTTTTCTTCCTTCCTTTTTTTTTTTTTATATTTTTGATTTCCCGTGTTCCGATTGAAACACGAAATTGGATGCGTGGGGGACAAACAACGTCGTATCCCCGGTCGCGGCGACGACACAGAGCCGGTCGATAGTTTGTAGAAGTTAATGCTTTATCTAAGCACTAAGCAATGTTGGTTAAATTAATATAATCAGAATTTGAATTATTAGTGGACAACAGCTTTGGTCCTTTCCAGATTCAACAGGGGAAGTTTCTCATATTTTTGTAGATTTTAGTCTAGTTGCAAACGATTGAGAATATAATAAATCAAGATCTAAGTCAGACCATGTTAGATGTGGACCAACGTGGTAGTGAATTTTGTCATGTGCAATTTTATTTCTCTATGGGAAGATATTTGGAAAAAGTTGAGCTTCTAGAGTTGGACGTTGGTTCTCTCTTGTGACTTTGACCATGGCAGGTTCACTTGGATCGCAAATATAGTCTTTTTTTTTTCCTTTATTTGAAGTAGTTGTGTTTCATGGAACATTTTTTATTTTATTTTTTGGTGAATTGGTTGGAATTTATTTTAAAATTTAACTTGTCAAACTTACTTATTTTTTAATCACTGAGATTCGCTCCAGTGACCACCCTTTCAACATGGAAGGGGGAGGTAAGGGGTTCAAATCTCTACCTTCTCAGGGGGGATGGGGTGAGAATGCATAAGTTTCAAGAGTGGGTTTCGACTCCCACGCCCTGCAAGAGGCAGGGCAAAAGTCTGAGAGTGAGTGTATTTAGGATTAGAGTAGGACTGACAAAAAAAAAAAAAACTTACTTATTTTTTTGGGGGGTTGAGAAGATTGGGCCTCCCTCTTTAAAATTTGGAGAGCTCGAGAGATTAATTAGACGTGGGCCAAGTTTTGTAAATGTGGATCGGAGACTCATGGAATAGAATGGGCTAGTGTTTGCTGAAAATGTTGAGCCCAATTTCACACATGCACGAGCAAGAGGCAGCACAAGCTATCTAGCGCAACGGATATGGCGCATGACAATGACAGTGAAAAAACAAACCAATTAATGCATGACTTTTTTCTATTTATTTAAAAAGAGTATATAGAGGCATCGTGGTTAGCTCTGTTGCGCCATGTTAGTCACCTAATCAATGCTTGATATACTAATTTTTAGATCAATACATCATATATTTATTTAATGATCTGATTTGTAACGATCTCATGATATGAAATTATAAAATATATACCATAAAATGTCTTGCTAAAAGAATCTTAAGAGATATTCTTTACATCAATATCACTTATAAGATCAACTTATTCTATTCATGGGCTCTACGGGGTATTTTGAGACCTTTAGGTAGTTAGGCCTTTTAGCTTATGCCCTCGAGTCATTCGGAAAAAAAAAAATTAGAAGACAAATTTTATATAAAGGAATTGTTGTCAATGCTGCTGCTAACGACAATCCAAGCCATTGAAATCGAAAATGCTAGTCAAGAGTAAGAGTTTGCTTAGTGCACAACAAACAGGACAAAATGGAATTAAAAAAAAAAAAAAAGTTGAAATCAGTAGGCCCCTGGAGGGGAAGCTCGGGACAATACTCAAGAGAAAGCTTTCGTAACCTTAGTCAAGACAAACTTGAAATGCAAGTTAACCAGATGAAAAAGTGACCTGGAATTCAATTTCACCAACACAATGGATTGTACCCTATCAAAAGTGCCATTTTTAAACAACCATCATGGTGACTAGCATTGAAAACCAAGCAATCTCGCACAGAGAAAAGGCACATTCATGATGGACCAAGAGCACAAGACATGCTCAATAATGTACCTTTAAGCAACAATTTTATTTATTTTTAATATCTATGATGGAACTCGAAATGACTACCTTAGCTATTGGTGTAAGAAGAAGAGGGGAAATGAAAATGGGGTTCCGTAATATCTTAGGCTGAAAACTGCATAAAATAAATTGTTGCTTGTCTTAGTAGCTCGGTAAAAAGTTATCATTCTTGTATCGAAATTACTATCGATAAATATAACAATGGTTCTTTTATTATGAAAATTTACTAATAAGTATTATCGATTATAGATAAATTACAGAACATAGAAATTTTCTATTCACATAAAACTTACATTTTTTAAGGTTTCGCTAAACACTTTAATCTCCTTTCTTATGAATTTTCTTTTCAACATATTTGTGCATTTCTGTCATTTTTGTCATTCTTGCTTCATCTTCACTCATGTCTTCAACCAACCCTCTTAAAGAGTAAAATATAGCAGCTACACTAGCTAGCTTGAGTCCCCACTTCTTTTCCCTTTTTTCATCAAAACCATTTGAAAAAAGAAACCAGAAACCTACCGTCTCATAAATTCAATCTTAAGAAGCTTGTCAAGCATCCTTGATACATTAGTCTTAAAATCCTTTTTTTTTTTTTTTTCAATCGACGTTTGGAGAATTCTATACACATGATGTAATCACCATATTTTATAAATTCAAAGCACTCTCATTTTGATTTTCCATGATGTAATAAATCACTCCTTGATGTAGGTTATATATATTTCAGACATGATAAAAGATAAAAGTAAGTGTCCAAGAATTGCCCCCACCCCCAATTGTTTAATCGGTTTAGTTGCATGAGGGCTGTGAAATTTGGTGAACCGCTGACCAGGGGCCGTCCAGGCAAAATATATCTCTTTTTATCTTTCTGGGATTGTCAGTTGATTCATAAAATTCCCAAGTTGTCTCCTTGAACCAGGCCAATAAAGTTTCCTGTTATCAATATTTATAGCTAAGCCAAGCAGATATCAACACCACAATAAAGTATACAGAACAGCTAATGAGTGAGAATCATGTGATCCACCGCAATAACAGACACACTTGCTCGAATCATAAAAAGGCATTAAACCTGTTCTGCTCCAACAGCAACCAAATATAACCCCAAAAGCAGGAAAATAAAAGAAGTTCGCAAGACCCAGAATTCCAGAATTTCTGCTTTTTAGATTCAAGGAAAGTTTCTTTGTTCCTTTCTTCCTGGGGGTGTTTCTTCAATGGCTGCGAGTGCGTCAAGATTCATCAAATGTGTGACAGTTGGCGATGGGGCTGTGGGCAAGACTTGCATGCTGATCTGCTACACCAGCAACAAGTTTCCAACTGTATGTTCTTCCCCTTTTTACCCAAAAGTATAACAAGAGGAAAAAAAAAAAAAAAAACAGACAGACAGACAGAGAGATAGAGTAAATGGCTAGTTTTTTTTTTTTTTTTTTTGCGGGAGTAAATGGCTAGTTGACTCATTGGGACTTCTTGGGTATCCCAGTCACTGATAAATTATTTGCCTTTCTTGATTTTTGTACTGTTTGTGTTTTTCTGATTCTAGGTTTCGCCCCTTTCTGTTTTTGTTGCTCTTTGGCTAGCCCTTACAAGAGAATCAGTGCCATTTTTGCCTCATCAAGATTCCTATGATGAGTTTTTGCCTTATGGCCAGTATTTTATAACCCCTAAAAATTGCGTTTCTTACTCCTATAAGTTATGGTTCTTTGTCTTACATGCTCATTGGAAGAGATGGATTATATATTGCATTATTCAATTTTGTCGGCTTTTTACTTTTCTTATGTCTTTGTTGCATCTAAATCTTCCTGGTTGTTTGTAATTTGATCAGGATTATGTACCAACAGTATTCGATAACTTCAGTGCAAATGTAGTAGTTGAAGGTACCACTGTTAACCTGGGACTCTGGGATACCGCTGGTAAGAACTCGGTGCTCTCGTTGATGTTTTGAGCTTTGAAAGGCCATTGTACTTGGATTTCATGGGCCTATTCAATTTGCTTGCTGTAATTATTTTTCTGAGTGCACTGTTTTGTTGCACTGCATATGCTTTTGGATGTCAGGGCAAGAAGATTACAATAGATTAAGACCCCTGAGCTACAGAGGTGCAGATGTCTTTGTCTTGGCTTTCTCTTTAGTTAGTCGAGCTAGTTACGAGAACATACTTAAAAAGGTTCCACTTCCAAATTGTTATTTCCATAATTTTCTGTTGCACTACACAATGAACAAGTTTCGAGTTTCTGATGATCATCTGTTGGCCAGTGGATCCCTGAACTCCAGCATTATGCACCAGGAATCCCTCTGGTCCTCGTGGGTACCAAAGTAGGTAAGTTAATTGACTTATCTATACTGAGAAGGCTGCAATTCTCCCAGAATTCTTGTCTCGGTTGTTGATATATTTCTGCTCTGTGTGATTATCAAACATCTCAGGCAGACTTGACTAAGTGGACACCTTTCAGTGTCTTGCTACTAATTGCTTGGAATAGCACTTTTATGATCTTGTCATACTTTTTTGCAAGCACCATACAAGGATCAACTCTTAAAGTTGGTTTTAGTGACAATTTCTTTATGAGAGCTTGAAGTGATATTGTTCACAGGTTGTATAATAACACGTCACCTAAGATTTTGAGCTTCTCGAGTCTTGAAGCCTTAAGTTCACAGAATGGGGTTCTGTTGCACAATTGTTTCAACTTTTTCGGCTCTTTGTAATGCAATAATGTTCAATACTCTAGAATGAATCACGAATTTGCTTCCAGAACCTAGTAGATGTGAAGGGTTTCCTTCTTCTGCCCTAGCTGTACCTTTCATTTTGGTTCAGGCAATCTCAAATTGATTCCAGGCTTGGTGTCATTCTGATATTGCCAAAACCATCCTAGTTTTGTCTCTCTGAACCTGTCTGTGCGACTCCTTTAACTCAACCTGTTTGTAGATATCATGCCTTTATGCAACAGGCTTGACTTCAACAAACTTAGTATGTGAGATCACTTGCTCTAGTGCTAGGCTCTGTGAAGCATAATTGGTCCAGTATGTGAGATCACTTGCTCTAGTGCTAGGATCTGTGAAGCATAATTGGTCTAGTATGTGAGATCACTTGCTCTAGTGTTAGGCTCTGTGAAGCATAATTGGTCTGAGAGCATTTATTGCAGTGACTGTGTTGCTCGGATATGACTAAAAGAATGCCACTAAATCAATTTTCCCAAGACTTTTTATGTTGAGGATTAACTTTGGTTGTTGCTGCTGTTTGCAGTGGCATTGGTGCGCATTTGTGATGTGCACTGTATACTAATTGCACCCCTGGTCTAATAAAAAATTACAATCTGATTTCTGAAGTGCTGATATGTTGCACCTTCTATGGATAATGTTAGTAGCATCAAGGTTATATGCAAGTGATTAGGATGTAGAAAATCTCGAATTGGCATCACCATAGGGAACTTGTTGGAAAGTCCAACCCAAAAGCTTAAGAGTATTTAGGAATACTGCCAGATTATGAACAGCACATGGAATTTTGACTGCACACATTTGTGAAAGGAATAGCACTACCTTTGATACCATGTTAGAAAGTCCAATGCAAAAGCTTAAGCCGATAGGTGAAGGGAGACCGCATAAATATAAATATTAGGACCTGTCATCAAGCGATATGAGATAATATTTTAACAGATCCGATTGTTGGATCTAGATGATAGAAAAATCTCGGAGGAGTTGGCATCAATTGATTGAACTGACTTTACCATAAGATTCTTGAATGTTTGATTACCCATACTAGGCTGGGGTGAAAGATTATGAAAGTAAACAGAGACTTTTGAACAGATTCTCCATGAACAACTTCTGGAATAGGTCTCCTTTTCAGTGTCATGCAAAGAGGTTTATTTCCAATGATCATTGTGTAGGGAATGTTCATACTTCCTTTCCGTTTCCAACTTCCAGTTAACTGAATCGTTAGCCACCAAATGAGTCATTCACAGACAGCATGTTGTATTTATAGAGAATTTTGCAGATTTCCCTTCCCACTTCCTTCGTTCATTCTTGAGTTCTTTAACCCTTTTTTCCTTTCCATTGCTTATGAAGTGATTCTAATGGGACACTTAATCCCGAAGGTTTAAACCTTCATTGCTTCTGTTAATTTCTAGGGAATCCGGAGTTTATCTCTCATGGTATTACAGTCTTACTAGGCAATGGTTATTTCCATTGAAATGAATTATTTGGAATCTGTAGATCTTCGCGAGGACAAGCACTATTTAGCTGATCATCCTGGTCTGGCGCCTGTTACCACTGCACAGGTTTGGTATCTATTCAGCACCTCATCATGCATCAACAGTGAATAAGACAGTCTACTAAAGTGTCAGATCTATGCTTTCAGGGTGAGGAGCTTCGCAAACAAATTGGTGCTGCATATTACATTGAGTGCAGCTCCAAAACGCAACAGGTGCTTAAAATCTCCCATTGGTTTTGTGTAATTAGAATTAACAAATGTCCTCTGTAGAGCTAAACTAACATCTAATTGCCATGGTGACAAATGGAGTTTGTGGCGCTTTGAATTACATGTCTATCTGGGTAATGCTAATTTAAAGGAAAGGTGTTAACTTTGTAGCACTTAATGCTGAATGCTGAACTTCAGTTCGTTTCATTTGTTGCATGATACTTCCAACATTTTGAATCATGCCACTATATTGTGAAAAACTTCAAATGCCACTGGGGAGGCGTAATTGGAGAGTTTACCTATATGAAACAAGGCATATCACTTAAGCTTTCTGTTGGGGATAGTAACAGAGCATGGACATGTGATTCACTGAAAGAACCAGACATAATCAAGTTCTTTTCCCAATGCAGTCGTTGCATGGATCCTCTTACGCTGTTTTGTTTCATTTAATTTCAAGTTTTCTGTATTATTCAACTACAAAAATCTTTCTTTAAATTTTCCTTCCACTGTCTTCTTAAGCCTTCTCTTACTGAATTTCACCTGCACCCCACATCATCAAAGCTTCTAAATGCTATCCTTGCAGATGTGCAAACCATCTCCCACAGATCCTTTTTCCCTTTGGCCTAGTAGATCCAAAATACTGCTACTGCTCTTTCTAATACTTTTACTCTTGAATACTCATCCCTCTTTCTTGCGGAACCTTTCATTTCCTGAATTTGGACATTAAATGGTCCGTCCTTGACAGACTTTGATCTTTTCGTCTTCTATTTGCTCGAATATCCTCTGCTAGTATCGTAGTGTCAGCAAAAGGTATGTGCTGTGAAAAGTGAACAGATAAATAGTACAAGCTGAACCTTGATATAACTTGTTGCTACAGGGGAATTGTCCATTGCTTCTCGAAAGTTTCCTTACTGAAATCACGATTCCCAACTTTGCTGGCGTGCATTTATTCTATAGCTTGTCTACAACACATCAAGAAACCCGTGAGGGACTTCTAAAAGATTGTCATCCGGTTCCCACACCCCAATGAAAATCATGTAATTCTGGCTGAAAACCAGTAAGGGACGTATTGGGGAATCATCCAATGGTTTGTTTTTCCTTATGTCGCTCGTCCAACTTATGCAATAAGTTTTTTTGATGGCTTATTTTTCTGGCACAAAATGAAATTGGTTGTCCTAAATATGCATTTCTTTCAATAATTTATACACTCTTGCTCTTAACTTTGTTGTCAGAATCATCAACTTAATTTTCATGCCTAATGCATCTAACTTGGTTGAGATCTCTTGTTTTCCCTCTTTCTTCCCCCTCTCTAACCAATTTAATATCTCTTCTTATTCTTTGGTGTCCAAACTATCAACAAGTCTGGACCTAATTGATAATAATTGAAATTACCCCAAGGTTAAAAGGTCTCTCATGTAAATTCTGTCTCTGAGCAAGTTAGGCCAGTCCAATTGATATTGGACTAATGAAAGCAGCCTCCAAGTAGGACATTCCATTTCTTGGTTTCCTTCTTCCATCAGCACATCTGTTCGAGAGATAGGAGATGGAAGTTTTTACTTCCCATTGTTTGTTTTAACTTTGTTATTTAGTAGATGGTGACTTCTGATTGTGGATCATGGATCCTGGCATACTTAAGCAACTGCCTTATCTTTCTGAATGACAAGCTTCGGTCCTGAACAGATTAGGAAGTCACGAATAATGAAGTGCCAATTGAACCTTTAGCACAGTCACTGACCTATAGGTGAGTGATTATACTTAAAATGGTACTAGACATACTACAAGCACTGATACAAATTTGGACATAGAATTCTACCGCAAAAATAAAGAAGCTGCAAGCATTGAATTTGTGGTGGTTTGTGGTTGTTAATTAACATTTTTTATGTTCACTCAGCCATCTTTTCTTGCTTTTACCCAATTCAATCAGCTTTAACTGGCTTAATCATAATTTTCCTGCAGCAAAATGTATCTGATAATTCTGCACTTGATTGTGTGGTACCCTTATAAACAAGATGCTCCCAAGTTGGCCTGATTAAGACCTATAACTGGATTCCAACACGTTAAATGAAAAAACAAGTGTTCTTTCTGCCTCACTGCTAAACATATTATTTCTGGCTTGGCAGTTACTTTTCCTGTAATTTTTTACTGTTACCTCATGATTAGTTGCCATTGTTCTAATAACTGCTCTATTGAATTGCAGAATGTAAAAGCAATCTTTGATGCAGCAATCAAGGTAGTTATTAAACCGCCACAGAAACAAAAGGAGAAGAAAAAGCCCCGTCGAGGATGCATCCAGTCAGTACCTTCATTTCTAATAATCCTTCTCTATTTCTTTGAAAAATGCATGCAGTTATTTTTGCTCATCCAGTTGGGTGATGATATTAGCTGAGGCACTGAGTGATTGCCAAATGATTTTTGGTTATGTTCATTTCAAATAGCGTCTATTTAACTAAAAGCAGTTATGAACGTAATGATGACTGTTTTAAGAGACAAACTGGATAATTGTGAGGGTGATAACACAAGAGGTGAAGCTAGATGCTTCTGTTCATTCATATAGGAGGTGCCGTATGTGCTCTCGTTGTGGTCTGGTAAGCAATGTGTCATGAAGTCTCATTATCAAAATGGCCAAAGTCTTAACCCATATGATAAGACATTGATTTCCTGGTAAAATAGATGAAAATGTATCAAACCCTGCCAGTTTTAAGGTTTTTGATTCATTCGGATACTTGTTTCTCTGGTTCATGTCGTTTCATGTGCTGCGTAGATGTCCATAATACCTAGCAGTAGATCACTGTCTGCAATAATCATATTCTTCATTTTGAGAAAGTAGGCCTTTGATCTTGTCCCTCATTATAAAATCCTTAGCTGAACTTTCTGTTCTGTGAGCTATATTTTACTCTTTACCAGTACCATTTAAATCTGCTTGGATTTAAAACATAACACTTCGGTACATTTGTCCTTGATAGGATTGTCAATCTGTTCTTAGCTCGCAGACATGGCAACGTTAGATCTACGTTCTCCATACCCCTTTGTCGTACTGTTCCTGATCATCAACCCTTACTGATAAGAGTACAGATATTTCAGTATGAAATCACATACGCCATTGCTCATCATCAAGACCAGAGATTTTTGGTGCATAATCTGTTTATGTGGGTTGCAGAAACATCTTTTCTGGGAGGAGCCTTGTGTGTCTCATGTGAACTATGACAGCGTGAATTTTGCGGTTCGAGTCTCGTAGGCATGCCAGATCCTCACTCTCCCACGTGGACAGATCAATCTGATGGACAGGACATCCATGGTTTTCAAACTTCCGCTTAGGATTCTCTGTATAGCGAGCAGCCTCGGTTCTACCTGACAATAATTTTCATCTGTTTGTCTCAGTTCTCTTCAGTGTTAGTATGTCTACGGAAGGAAAAGTGCTTAGTATGATGCCTCACGTCTCTTTTTGTTCATTCTCTCTTCCCCATGAGACATTGATTAAAATTGTTTTTCAGCGTATTTAGTTTAAAGTGAGTAAGCTCACCACCGTTCTCAGATAAAAAATGGTGCCTCGTCTTTTCCACTTATGGGCGTTAACCTGGCGTGACCAAATTCAAGACGGTCACGGTGAGAACCTGCTCGGTTAAGTCTGACTGGGCTGTTCACCTTAGGATTGTAAGAATCATATGGCCATTCAACAGGCGTTTCTACAAATTCCTGAAGATCCAGCCCTCGGATATCGATGATAGTCTAATCACAAAAGAATAGATCCGATATCACGGTTCCAGAAACCACAAAGATCATTCCTTCAAAAGACAACGGAAAACCCCTTTCCTATGGCATTGAGAATATATGTAGTTTCCAATCCCCCTTGAGAAAACATCTAAAAAACTCTAGGACGCACAAAAGAGACTCGTGCAAAACAAAGTAGCGAAACGAACAGCCTCATAATGATATACAAATACAGCATTGGTTTGGGGAATGGGAATCATACATAAAGCTCTCTCTCCCTCCCCTTTTAGACTTTCCTAAAAGCAGACATTGGAAGTGAAGAGAGCTCCTTCCACGGCCACTGGATAACCGCAGTCTCTGGAACGGAAAGCAAAGAGAGATCAGAATATAGAGGATGCAATAGAATTGGCAGGACCGAAGTAACGACCTTTTTTCACGAGGCTTTGAAGCCTCAACTAAAGAGAGATGCTATAAGAGCTACAGTAACTAAGCCTCATCAGATTAAGGCAAGCTCACAATACCCCAATAAGGTGAAATTTTGATCATATATGCGACTGAAGAGAGTTTAAAAAAGATAAATTAAACCACAATACAAAAGCTTCTGTATAAAGCAACTCAAAACCAATTTTGCCAATTATCAGAAGCCGGATAAGCATGGATGATCTTTGGGGCCCATATTTTTTTCTCGCAGAAGTTGATTCAACCAACACCAGTACTGGACCAATTCTCTTAAGTTTTTCGATGACACAAATGACATGCTTTCCGTCAGTCAAAATATCTACATCGGGGGAATGTATCCGCAGCCACCCAGAGAGCACATTCAGCATGGTCTTCAAATCTCGGACACAGCTCTTCCCTGTAGAGTGGATACAGCAAAGAAGCGGGGGTTGGAGACCATGAACAACGTAAATTACTCAGCACCGCCCATCAATGAGGATCCCAGGTTAGATGACAACCTCCGGAAGGTGGCCATTGCCCACCTTCAAAAAACTGCACATGAAAGAAACATGTAAATAATCTAGACATCAAATTAAGAAGTTTGCTAATGAGAATAGCAACACCAAAGAGCAAAGGCAAAGCGAGCGAGAGAGAGAGAGAGACGCACAGCATAATAGCCACCAAAACTCTGGCCCCATATAAAGTACACCAGGAAATCATATTGATTTTAAAGAGGCGAACAAGATGATGTATTGAGATGCTTACATCAACCAGCGAACACGCAACATAATCCACTGTCAATGATTTTAATGCCAACACATCCACCTTCGACGTACAAGTGAATTTCTAGAAAAGCAAAGCCAAAAGATCTTAGTAACACCTTGCCCTCCACTAAAGTTTCTTCATTTCCTTACCTCGATTATCAAAACCAACATCAACAAGAAATGACCTCAAAGTGTTCCTTCTGAAAGCCCTTCCCTACTATCAGTATCATCAAAAGGGAGGAATGACAAACAGTAATTCAGAGGCATATCATAACGTAGGCTTCCTTTCATGCGCCATCATTTTGCAAACCTGCAGTTCTACTTCATTGATTTGACACATATCACATACGCATGTCCTGCACCGTACTTGGCATCATTATCCTTATCTACCTTTGGGGCAAAACACGGATACACATACTTTTGATCACCCATCAACTCTCTCTTAAATATTCCTACATCATTCTTTCAGATATCTTTCTTACGATTGACTCTGCAGTAAATTTACACACATAAATATGACAAAAGTAAATGCCCAGAATGCATGCTCCTCAAATATACAGTAGCAATTCCATTGAAACCAAAGACTTATAGCCTCGATAATGCATCATGAAAACTTACAAGCATCTACAGGTCACCAAACTGTACTATTGTGCATTCCTACTGCCAAGAGGACTGCTTGTAATTGTCCCACCCTCCGTCAGGCTCTTTTCTTTTCAGAATGCTGCCTGAAACTTGGAACATCCTTGCTTGCTCCTCTGCTCCTATTGCTTGTGGACTCACGACGGAGAGTTGTCTGGGTGCAAGTGACGATGTCTCATCTCTACCTTCCAAATCGGACGCTCCAGGCCCCGAATTAAGGTCAAACGCTTGCCTGGTCCATTTTTTATTGTTCTCATAACTACTACCACCATCTTGAAGGCTAACGATAAAAGGTGGTCTTGAGTAATGTGTGGATACAGGACCAGGTGCACCAAGTAGTTGCGAATGGGCAGGTGGGAAGCAAAGCCTGCCACCTGATGATGGATCAACATACGTCGGCGAACTACCTGAAAAAGTTGCTGACTGCAAAGGAAAGCTTGCAGTATAAGAAGGATGGAAGAGAGGATACTGAAATGGAGTGGATGGGAAAGCCACGGCAGGAGAAGATGACAACACTGGCAGACGGTACATTTCAGTATTAAATGGGATTCCACCAGCAGAAGGCCCCAGCATCCTAGGTTGTCCTCCAGTTGCAACAACAGGTAGAGATTGCTCCCCTCTACTTGACAACATTGATGGAATAGTGACAGCTGAGTACGTGCTCCCAGGAGGAAACCAATTCGAGAAATTATTTACCTCCGAATTATTCATCTTGAGGCCCGAAACAGGTTGCTGAGATGGCACACTGCTTCTTGTATGCTGATTAGGTATTGATGGTTCAGCACTCAAGTCATCAACAGCAGGCCCATCATTCAAATCGAAGTCTCTGCGGGCACCTGTGTCTGTTCCATTGGGAAGATTACCAGCTGATGATTTGGCCAATGAAAAGTTGACATCTAGTCTGCGATTACTGCTTGTCGTGAAGCTCCCTAAGTCAGTAGCTTCATCAGTCTGATTTAAATCAAGATCAAGACCTCCAGAGCCACGGGTTGGGGCAGAACTACTCATCTCATCACGTCCTATCTCGCAATTACTTTTAAAACTTGGAAGAGAAGTACTCTCCATAATGGAATTTCTAGAAACAGCATCTTCGACAGTCCCTTCATCAGGGACATTCAAATCAATATCCAGTGGAGGGCGACTGGGTTTCGCAAAAGCACTATCAGGATTAGGAGGGGGATTTGTAGCAAGCAGGGGCATCTCCAGAAGTTTCCTGGGTTCAGCCGGCCTGAACGCACTTGTGGCTGCAGATCCCTTCCATCCAAGTTCCACTTTAGTCCTCAGCAGATCATCAGGAGGAACAAAGGGGCCCTTTGCAGCAGCGGCGACTGTAATTGGTGCACTAAGACTGGTCGACACAGAAGAGGTAGGAAAAGGCAACCGATTAACTAAAGGAACAACAGCTGCGCTTGCATGTGCAGCCAAGTTTGCTGGCTCACCATATTTCACATCATCCGTATTGAGTCCTTCATTCAAGTCAAACCCGACTTTTGCATCCTTATCAGCACCCTCAACGACAGGCACAGAAGAAACATCTGAAGAAGCAAATTCCTTAATGTCATCTGATCCACTACCTGTCAACTTGCACAGTCTAGACTTTGCACTCATGTCTTTTGCTTGCCCAGGAAGTTCAGACAGCCCTCCGGATGGAGACAAGTTCTGCTCACAATCTGTTCTACTTTCCTTATTCTCCTCCATGCCCCCACCCTTGTGATTAGCAAAGCCTGCACCAAAAGTGGCTATCGAAACCTCCTGACTAACGGATCGCAGCTCCATGTGGGCATCTCGATTTCCAACATCTGACCCATCAGTCCTTTCAGCCTTCACATCATCAACATTTTTTGTTAACAGTTCTTTTGGCTTCATATCTTCAGAGACCACTGTGTCAGTAGGCCTCTCATCCACCAGAATGCCGTCTTTTGAATCTTCATTTGTTTGACTTCCATCCTTTTGGCTGGAGATAGATCCCAGCTCGGCAGCTACTGATACTACTTCAACGCTAGAAACAGCATCAGATACTTTGTTCCCTGATGACAAAGAGACAATGGCCTTCGTCTTAGAATCAGGAACAGCATCCTGATTTACCCTGTCAATTGCTGTTTTTTCATTAGACTCGTCATCATTTCCGCCGTCTGCAGTCTTATAAAGTTTGGCTGCAGGGAATCTAGCAGCTGAAGTGACCAATGGTAACTCATTTACATTTTTGTCACTTTCCGGACATGGTTCGGCAGCCTGTAGCATTTCAGTAGAGGATGAATTTGGGTTTCTCTTCTGCTCTTCCGAGAGTACATCTTCAGATGGCAATGGAGAGGCCTTACTGTCTGCTTTCCTGGTCAGTAGTGCGTCATCATTAACCTTATCCTTCTGCACACAATCACTGGCAGCATCACTGGATTGACAATGGTTCCGAGGTGATGAGTTCATTTTGGAATCATTGCCCGTGCATGACTGCCCAACTGCAGAGGGGTTTCGTTGAGGAGAGTCAACAGGAGATACCATTTCAGACATTAACATCTCTCCAGCTGCCACACTAGCAAGCAAATTCATTCCAACATCATCTTCAACAGAATCAGAAGCACTAGGTTCAAAGACTTTGACACAACTTTCCACCAAAGCATTCATGGAGCTAGGAGAAGCCTCAGGCAATCTCCCCAATTTGGATTCACTCCCTGAAGATGATACAGCAGTTTTTGATGTTTCCAATGCCTTCTTAGCGTTTTCACCAGTCTTGAGACAGTCATCATGAGGAGCAGTTCCTGGGGACCCATCACCCTCATCAGAAGCGGTCACCATATCTTTCAAATCATTATTCTGCCATAATTCAGCATTCACATCAGACGAAATATTAGCTTGGCATGCATCAGTCTTCTCCTTCAGACCAGGATCAAGTTGATCAGGCCTTTCCGGGCACATTGGAGAGGATGCTCTGCTGATCATGACAGATGGGTCATCAAAGGATCCTCCACTGGCATTTTGAGCAGGACTGCGGCCTCTGTTGGGAATCTTAACAATCAATTTGTGACTATTCACCTCGAAAGGCGCATCAACTGCCCTTTCACTAGTCAACCCAGACTGAGACACTTTTTCTGGAGCCACATTTCTATGCAGGGAAGTTCTGGTAGACCCCATTTCCCTTCCAGATGCACTCGATCCAGGGAGGCAATTAACTAACTTCTTATGGCGTGAAGGACCACTGGAGATCCTGCCGGAACCAGCCGTGGAGCTCCTAGCATCTTCCTTTCCTGGAGGGCCCCCAGTCTTTGCATGGTCACTTGAGCAAGACTGGCTATTGTTGTGAGACTGACTAGAACTGCTGCTCTTCTCATCTCTTGATATTGTTGTAGGAAGATCAGAAACACTGCTAGCCACAGCACCACGGGCTTGCCCATCTTTCAAATTGCCACCAACTGATGTATGTGACGGAGCTGATTTTAATGACCCGGGAGACACAGCAGATTTAGAGGCAGTCTCCCCCTGAATAAGCTTTACCGAAGGACTTTTAGCTGCAGAAAGACTAACGGAGCTCTTTGTAGCAGCCTCCGATGAGCCACCTACGTTTCTGTTCCCACCATGACCAACCTCAGGAATCCTAGACCTCGCAGACCATGAAACAGCCTGGTTCGAACCAGATCTTGCATCAACGATGTTCATTTCAACCTCGACACGTTTCTTCCACGTGTCAACCAGACTTCTTGCCTTCTTTTGAATTTCTGAGTTCTTGTGAGAACGCAAATTGTTCACCGACTTGCCGATATTACACGTCTGTAAGGCATTTAGGTTAACAGGTAATTTATCCAGTGCTCGAAGTAATACCAAGATAAATTCATCCACTGACTTATCATTATCCTTAGGGCTAGTACCATCACCAACTTTCCCCTTATGAACCTCCTGCAGCCACTCATCCAACACAGACAGACCCTTCTGTTGAACAAACTGGCTGAGGCAGTCTACTTTATCAGTGCCTGCAATGACACCTGTCAGCATCGAGCGGCCAACTAAATCCACTTTCTTCTCACTCCTGTCTGGCAGCATGAGTTGCACCAATTTCTCAACCCCTTCCAAATCCACGAGGCCTCCCTTTTCTGTTATTTTGCCAATTTCAGATCTCAAAAAGCTTTCCGATTTAGAGTGACCACAATCCCCGTCCTCCATCTTGATAGATCGTTCACGTTTAATGGGCTCTGAGCCCTGATCTCCACGCTCCCTTTTCTTTCCCTTACTTTGAGAAGCAAAGGATGAAGCACTATTCTGTACACAATCTGAACCAGATTTTAGTTGTGAAGCTGATGTTGGACCATTCATTCGTTTTGGGGAACGACCATTTGGCTGCACTGTGGCATGCATTTCTATTCGAGTCTTATATAATAGCTGATCTACTTCTTCTTGATGTTCCTGCAAAAAATTGTCAAATTTAGTCAGATAAACAAACACTTAGGGGCACCGAAATAAAGTCATACAGAAAGAAAGCTCACATTAATATAGTCTTGGTCAGTTAGCCACCAAAGACAACTGTTCGAAATGTCATAAACTCGTCGACAAACAAAAGAACAGATCCCTGATGGAAGTTCAACGCCTTTTGGAAGAAATGCAACTTTACACGGATGGAGTAGAGATACCGCAAGAGTCTCATCCCTATGAAAGGAATAAAAGACTTCGTTCGGGGCAGCTTCTAGTCCGATCCCCCTGCTAAGCTTAACTTCAGCAGGCCGATAGAGCCAATTTACACCCAACCTCAAGTCGTTCTCTTTAATTAACGTTATTGACCGAATTATACCAATAAAAGGTGGAGAATCCTGGGGTGGTTTAAACAGGGCACAATCACCAACACTGATCTTGCGTCCGTCCTACAAAAGAGGAAAGCTCAACGCTTCATTCATCCATATCAACAACTAAATACTGCAAAAGTGGAGATGCAGAAGAGCAGAACTGAGCGTTTCACATGACCATTCTACAGAAGCATTAGCAGTTCTTCAAGGAGAGGAAATTAGAAACTTGCAATCCTACAAAAACAAAATCTGCTTTTTCTTGATCTCTTCAAAGGAAAAGAAGAGAAAAACATTGAGCATCCAATGAAAGCAAACTACATCAGAAGAGGGAAATTATAAATGCATAAAAAGATAAAAAAGACCAATCCAACAAAAGTTACAAAAAACTGTTAATCAGAACCTCATCTAGTAAACATTTCTCTCATACGTCAATTACTTTATGAATTGACCTGGCATGAGCATATAATAAGACACCAATTTGGGAAGCTACAAAGTTATTCAATTGCATCTTTTCCACTGAACTGCTAACCCCGAAGACAATTCTTTCTGCTCGCTGGACTTTAAATCCTTGACATTGAATATTCAACTAACACTATCTTAGCTATAGCTAGAACAATCTTAGCAGCAAGACTGAAAGATGCATTCAGCACTGGCAAACAGAAGCTTGAAATCTAATCCAGAACTCACTGTTTCCAGCAACTCAAAATCTGATCCACATTGATTAACATTGGCATCATGATACAATCAGAGTTTTAACAACAAACTGACAAAAATTGCTCAACTACAACAGTGAAATTGTAAACGAACTGTTTTTTCTGTTCAATTGGTGAGCAGCCATATGGCAATACAGCACTTATGTCCACCGTAACAACATCTACAGAGCATTTACCATCAAAACCCAAAAAACTGGCAAAAGGCTGACGGTGGAAAAAAAGGGTTTGTTGCTAAAACAAAAGCAATTAGCCATCAAGAATATTGTCATCCAGATGGTCCCCCAAGGAAAAAAAAGGAACAACGGCGGAGAGGGGAAGACAGGGAGAAATATACAGAAAATTTCTGTACATTTTCAATTACATATGCATTTCATAATTAAAAAGACAGATGACAAAACCAACCATCACAGACACCTCTCCAGCAAAGTTCTGGGCACCCAAGAGCCACTGACCAGTACGATGGCCAATAACCACTTATAATTGATAAGAAATAATAACGGAAAGACAAATCATGAAGTCAATTCAAGCCACCACATCAAAATTCAAGATCGTTTAGATCAAAAACTTTACAATCCCACCATCTCCTTAATGATTCAATAGAACTGACAGCAAAATCGTACAGGCCCACGGTTTTTGCTCAGAAAAACTGGTATGGACATCGAAACGTCTTTTTAACCCACAATTTTCTCAAAAAAAAAAAGAAAGTCACCTAAACATAAAACAAACCTCCAATCGTCTGCCCAATTAGATTAATAAACAGCTAGATATAGCTAAACCAATCTTCCTGACAACTGAAAGCCAACGAGAACTAAAATCATTGCAAAGACGGGCCAAAAAATTCACTGTATATTCACCAATCCTTAAAACCAGCTTCCTATCGTCATCCCAATTAGCCATCAATCAACAAACAGCAATAGCCAAACCAATCTACCCTACCAGGCGAACTCAGCCGGAACTAATCGGCCACGATTGCGAACACCGAGACAAAAACCATCAAACGCACAAAATCCAATCCAATCCGAAACGGAATCGAGTCCCCCCCAGGGGCGGACGCCACGATACCTTGAGAAAGAAATTAGGCGACGAAGAGGCAGAAGAAGAAGAGGAACCATCAACATCCGGTGCAACAGCGACGCCTACACGCGTGGGGACTGTCCGCATGTGCCAATTGCAACTCGGTCCTCCCCTCCTCTCCTCACCTTCTCTCCCATGCATAGCCTTGCATTTTCCCCCCTTCCGGCCCCCTCGATAGTAGTAATAATCCCTATTTCACTTCCAGCGACTACCATCAATAATCCCTCCGGCGACGAAAATCCCTCTCTTTCCCGAAGGCCGCGCCCGCCCCCGCGGCGAAAAACCCTAATCCGCGGAGATCCCCCGCCGCCGCTGCGTCCCCTCAATTCCGGCAATCGCGACTAGCCCTAAATCCACCATCCGCGAAAAAAAACCCTAGCCCACCACCACCACCACCGCGACGAAGAACAACATCCGAAACCCTACTCCTCCTCGAAGCGATCCCAATTAGCGATTCCGCAGAGGGTCCTCGGGCGACCGATCAATTCGCCATCCGATCCGCCGAATCTGAAGCGATTTGAAACGGCTTTCGATCTAGAGATAGAGAGAGAAAGCGGGAGGTGTAGAGAGAGAGAAACGTGAGAATTTGGTGTGAGGGAAAAAAAATTTTAGATAGAGAAAGAGAGAGTTCCATACCTTTTGTTGTGTGTTGTGGTATATATATGAAAATGTTTAAAGACCAATTCTTTGTTATGTGCAAAAATATACTAGAACTTCACAAATTGTTTATAACAGAAAGTGCAAGGGTTTGATTGCTATATTGCCATGTCTTTTTTGGCCAAAACTCTCGGTAGTGTTTAGTGCTGCAATTTTCTTGCAATTTATGATGCGAGGTTAAACTCTAAGGAATGTCTAGTTCAATTTTAGTTCTTTTACATAACAAATCCAACAATCCCTTATTGAATTTGTTTTTTTCTAATGAAAAATTCTTCATCAGATGGACATAATTCAGATTCTCCTCAAGGCTTGTAATTCCATGGAAAACTATGCGAAGAAGGTGAGGATTGGTCATACTTTATATGCATAAGACTTTTTTTTTTTCTGTTTAGTAGCTACTAGCCATTGGCTGTTGTCCATTTTATTTTAGAATTAGATCTTTGGTTCAGAGCTCCTTATTGTTAGCAGTGAAATGCTCTAGTAGATATTGACTGGAGGAGATCAGTCAATTCTGCTGGGTATCTCTTGAATGTCACATCTCTGTAAGCAACAAGAGAGGATATATGACTATTGCGATGTCTGTTTGGGACAAACAGTGTCCTCTCTTTTATTTTTCGCATTTTGAAAAACGTTTCACCTCCTTTATGGGAATCAAACCAATAGTCAATTTTTACAAGCAAACTTACTGGTGTTGATCAAAATTGCTTTTATGTAGAGGCAAAGAAGATAAAACCAAATTTGTAGGGTATCCAAATAAGCTATCTAGAAAACAACTGGAATTTGGGAGGCATTGTATTCCATATGTTTTGCATCAGAGCAGAAAGAAAGCTCCAAGTTCCGCTTACTCGAATTTAACACTGGAGATTAATCTGAGCAAAGCATTGGGTCTCTCCTAGGCCGTAGTTTGTCATACTTCTCTTGTCCACGCATTGTTCCACTATAAATGGTTTCTCATGTTACGTCTTTCGCCAGTGCAAAGAAGATGGTTTTGAGTGTGGGCCACTGGTTCCTGCCAATGCGGAGCAATTTCTGGAAGCAAATGACGTATGCACCACTTTGCATGCCTGCAAAGCTTCTTCTGCCATCACGGATGTAGAGGTGGTGGAAACTTCATCTGTAGTTGCTTCCTCCTTAGATGCAACCCTAGAGATGGGGTGGCACCAACCTTCATCTGTGGTCATCATCTGCATTCTTTGCTTTCTGCTGTATACTATACGTACCAGTGTGATTGGAGACGGACAGTGCTTTTATCCAAGATTGAACAGAAAAGCAAACCAGAATCGAAAGTTCCATGACTTCATATGTTTGTAAAGTATCTTTCTGTCATGAATTTCAATAGGAGCGTGGGAGTATGGTCTTTCTACATGTGAGTTTCTGCTTTTTCTGCTGCATATTGTGAATGCTTGCAATCACATACTTTTTCTGCTGCTTGTCTCAAATTTTCTTTGTCAAGATTCTCTCAATCACTTTTCCCTTAGAAGATTGAAGAATCTCTGCAGTCTGCTGAGTTTTTCTTTTCAATATCGTCGGGGTGTTGGGGGTCTGGGTCGGCAGCCCAATTCTTCTCAGTGGCTGTTGCCACATCTGTGACTCTTATGAGCTAGTTCCCAGTTAATCGACAACGGTGGGGGTTGGCATTGGATTTATGGATCTCTCGCTTCCCCGATGCAGAAAGGGTCAGTCCGACCGCACCTTAACCACTACTCCAATCCTGCACAAATCCATGAGGGGTTGGGTTCGCGGTCTGCCGAGTCAGGGGGTCCTGTTTGTTCCCTCCATCCTTTTAAGGAATCATCTTTCGATGCATTGATAGCCATCAAGTCATGGAAGGGTAGATTTCAGCATTTCATTCGACCCTCAAAGTAACAAAACACATTTTGGTCATGTTGCGACAGCAGAATTGGTCCCTCTGAAAACCATAAAAGCCCTCCACGTCTCCTTCTTCGATCATATCCATCTGTTAAACTCTGATATCATGCCAACTTGTACTCAAACTTTCTACCTTCTTTATCGCGAAATGCTCATGATAACACCCCTACAAAGGCCATTGAGACACGGCACAAAGAGTGTTGGAGTAGGTGAAAAAGATCACCAGGAGCAACAATCACGGCTTGTACCAGCCAATCTTATTAGGACCGGTTCGTTCTGTCCCACCACCTCAGGTGCACCTATCATTCCTTTTCCTATACAGAATTCTAGACTCGATTACTACAACACCAGAGCAGCTTCAATTTAATATTAAACTAAACCTTCTTTAAAAAAAAATTAAAAAAAAATTAGGTGAAAATACACACATGATGCCACATCGAAAGGGACAAAATCTGCCATTAGAACATTGAATTTGAGAAGACAAAGGGAAGAATCTATCAAAGAGGTCGTCACCAGTTGCGACCTCTCAAGATATACTCTTCTTACATTGGTTTTATAATCTCATGTATAAATTATTCAAGCCATTGATATTTTAAAATTCTTTCTTTAGTAATATTTAATGTATCGTCTTTGTAATAACCGTTAGAAGAGAATGTGTGTGAGAGAAGAAAATACTAAAAATGTATGACGTGCGTCATTTGCTTAGTGTGGCAAACCACAAGGACTATGATTGGTCTTGGGGTTTGAGTATAATATATGCAATTTGAATTTAGTGATGATTAATTTGATTAATGGTATTTTGGGGAAAGGCGAATTTAAATATTATTTTTTGTTTAACTAAACACTTATACCGTTGTTCTTCTAAAGTTCAACGCCCAGAAAACCTAACCATCTAATTAAGTAGTTCAATACTCGCCACTTGAAAAGGACATTATAATATCTAATTGACATATTTTGATCTACCCTCTCATGGCGGACAGCAAGATTCAATCATTTTGAAATGCAACTAGGCTCGTGATCCCAAAAAATTCGATATCAAATTTGTTTGGATATGACTTATACTTCCATCGATAAGAAGGCACCGGAGGTCTCATTTTTACTATCTATTTTGTTATATTTATGCATTTAATCCTGATAGAAGTTGGACAGTAGGTAAAAAGATTGATGTCCAAAATTACCAATTTCTTGAATAACTAAATCATGTCTTTCAATTGATATAGTGATACGACAGCATGACTACTTTCTCCTAACGTGAGAATATATTCGTGCATAGCCCGAAATGAGCCGGACCGAGGTCGAAGTGAATCAGTCTCGATGCGAGATCCTTGAAAACGGCATCAAATCAATTACGACCCATTTCTTCGTCCACGAAGATGGCACACGAAAAGTAAAACGGCAACATGCGATGTTGCCGCAACGTATAGGGAATGTCAGCCTACGACCGACCATTGATCGGAGGACACGCGTATGGCGGAATTGGCAACGCTTCGGGCGCACGCCAGGCAGACACGAGAAGGCCACGTGGGCCCACGTAGTCCAAGCATGGGAAACTTCCCAACAGCCCCACGTGTCGTTTTCTCACCGGTGGAGACCCTTTAACCGCCGAGACCGGTGGTCTTGAACGGCAGTTGGAAAGGAGTGATCAGAGGCGGAGAAAGCTTCATGCGCAACTCCAATCGTACAGCCAAATTCGAGTTTGCCCACATCAATTGCACGTGCCAATTAGGTTCAAGAGCTATAGATTTCAAGTCAAGATCAAATTGATGATTGAATACAATCACAACTCTTCGATACTTAGGGTTTATGCCTTGCTTATCGGTAAGTAATTGTCGTCACGAGTTGAACTCATAACATGCGCGTGCGTAGTTAGTTACATTAATAATATGCATATACAAGTTTTGACTAGGAGCGTTTTATGGATATGTTTGAGCATGCGTAATGAAGAATTAAATTCAATTTCAAAATATTTATCGTACATATCACAAATATTTGAAAGAAAAAAAGTTCTTTTATTAGATTACCAATTGTATTTGGCTGTCGCAAGTGACTGTTGTTTTTTCCTTTCCGTTTTCTCATGTGCTCTCATTTACGAACCCGAATTGATTTAGAAAATTATAAAGCAGTTTAAAGTGCGTAATCTCGTCGAAAATGAATGATATGAAAAATGTCTCAATAAAATTGATTGCTTGTATTATTGAGATATAAATTGTTATAAAAAACAAAAGAAATATTTTCAATAATTAATAATTTTGAGTGAGACAAGTGATCCTTTTTAAAAAAGATATTTTTAAATTATTCATTTTTTTTATGGAAAATAAACAAACCTAGGCAATGTCGGTGATCCATATTCCTAATAATTGGTGAGGAAGCAGAATCCAAACTCAATTGCGTTATCAAATAAATCAAGCAATCTCCATCGTTAATAGCCATAATGAATAATAGAGCCATTATTCCTCTTTTTCTTGTACCACCTCGGTCAGAACTACATTGAAGTCATGAAACCTTGTCGGACACGAATTCATGACAAGTAGTCGAGAGTGTCCTCTAGTTCAAAACTCCAACACCAAATGTTAAAGAGTTAAAATCACAAAAAAAACTCTAAATTAATATAATTGCACAAATTTATGCCATCTTAAATCAATAAAATCTATGGTAAATTTCTGGCTTTATATCATGGCACTTTTAGCGTGGCACATATATATATATATATTTGATATGAGGATTCTTGTGTGGCCTTATAGGTGCTCGGTCGCCCAGACGTCAGTATGAAAAGCCGATAAGCATCTTATTGAGGAAAATGGCAGGGCCTCTGTCAGTGGCGCTTTATTTAAGTTACGATCAACTAGTTGGGAATGAAACCAAGAATCTGAGAGTCGATTAAGCGCACAACCATTAGGCCCTATGCGGGTAGGTTGATTTATCGCATATTAATTTCTATTAAATTTTATTTTTAAATTACTAAATTGAATAACATATAGTAATTGATAGAATATACTAGTTTGAGGTTTTTATCATTCATTTATTATAAATGTATTGGTTTATGTTTTGTCCAAAGCTATATTATTCTTTATCTTTAAAAAAAAAAAAATGTATTGGTTTATGATTTTTTGTGGTATCAATCCAATTTAATAAAGACTAATAAATGGTAAATTTGTCATTAATATATTAGTTAACGACTTTTTGTTTGTTTGTTTTTTTTTTTTGTCAGTGATAATCAAAAAATTAATTTAGGCAATCTTCAACCTAACAGGGAATCTTGACCCAGGAAGCCCTTTTCACCAAAGAGGAAAGAGGCGAACTTTCCTTATTACAACCGCCGACATGGAAAAGGGCGTGTACCGGTGGCGAGATTTTGAATAGCAAAATGCCAAGACATGGTGGGGGCAGTGCACGTTTTAATCCCGGGCGAAAGGCTCCCCTGAAGAAGCCGTGGCGCGGGGGAACAAACGAGTGAATATTCGAAACGACAAATTGAATAGTGAGTTTCGTGGTGGGTGTGCGGTTGCCATTTATAAGAGATTTTTAGGTTTTTTGGCTCCCCTCCACGTCACCATTCATTTTGCTTTTCATTCACAGTGCGACCCTTCTGGTCTCAGCTCGCTTCTCCTTCTCCTTCTCCTTCAAGATCATCCTCTTCATCTGGTTCTTGTTCATACACACGGGTCGGATCTCTTCTGCTTCGTCATAAAGGTATGCTTTTTTTCCTCCTTTTATGCTTCTGTCCTGGAAAATTTCTTGAGTGCTGGAAATTTCGGTTTTTTTTTTTTAAAGGTTTTGGTTTCTGGGTATTGCGTTTTTGTCCCGATATGGCCCGTGTTTGATGTGGGTTTGATCTTCTTGTTGCGCAATTTAGCTGACACATTACTGGTTTTTGTTGTTATACTCTTCTGCTTTGTCATAAGAGTATGGCTTTTACTCTTTGCGTGCCGCTTCTGTCCTGGAAAATTTCTTGGGTTTTTAGAAATTTCGTTTTTCCTTATAGGTTTTGGTTTCTGGGTATTGCGTTTTTGTTCGATTTTTTGCGTATTTGATGTGGGTTTGTATCTTCTTGTTGCCCAATTTAGCTGGCACGTTACTGGCTTATGTTGTGTATTCTCTTCTGCTTTGTCATAAAGGTACGCTTTTTCTCCTTTTGGGCTGCTTATGTCCTGGAAAATTTCTTGGGTTTTCAAATTTTGCTTTTTATGGGTTTTGGTTTCTGGGTATTGCGTTCTTCTTCGATTTTTTCGCGTGTTTTGATGTGGGTTGGCAATTTTAGCTGGCGTACTGGTTTTATGTTATGTTTATTGTGGTTGTTCTAGATTCGGATATCTTTCTTTGCTGAAGCTTGAAAAAGGTTTCCCACTCTTTTGAATTGAAGTTCTTTTCAGGCATCTTTCTGTTCGACACTGAACTTGGTCCATTAATTGTTTTTGAGCTGTCTTTTGTAACTTGGCTGGTGTTCAAGAGACAACTATGTGAATGCAATGGATATTGGCATTAATGCAACTTTTGAATTGTTTTGCTGATGTTGTGTAGGAGATTTGGATCAATGTCATGTCTAATGTTTTGTACTGCTCTCATGTTGTGATGTCCCACATTCTTCAGAAAATATGCATATTCTCTTAATTTATATCTGCTTACCTTTTTTTAAGTTCTTAATCTGAATTTTTTTGCAAACTGCTTAAAGCAGATTCTTGGTTCAGTAGTGATTGCAGCTCTTGGATGGTGCATATCTCATATGTATAGGGCTGCTTAAATGGTGTTTAAGCTATATAAAGTCAGAGTCATGCACTCTTCCAACATCATGTTTAACAATGACTGTATCCTCTTCTACCTTTTCTGTTGCAGGATAAATTTCTAGCATTTTGCAGCAGATTGAAGCTTAGTTTTGGCTCTTCCTACTGTGCCCCTCAGACACTCAATTTTGCAGAGTGCTTCCCTTCTTCAGCAGTCTCTAGAAATCACCACAACCTGGGAATGCTGAAAAATGTGCTTGAAAGTTAGAATCCTTTTCTGAAGGTTGATGGGGGCTTTAACTCTATGTGTAGAGCCCTTGATTATATTGGATGAGGTGGGGGGAGTTAGTTGATAAATCAGTCATCATAGTTCTCACACATGCCCTCTATAAAGTGTAACTTGAGAGAATATGCTATATTGAAGTATGATGTCTGTGAAGATGGTTGAGCATTTCTGATTTTCTTCTAATTTCTGTACATATCAGTTGTTAATTATATTGTACAAAGTTGTCATAGAAATGGTAAGTACTCAGTTGAAATGGAGAACAGAGGGTGTTCTGATGCATCGATATGAAGTGGGAAGATTGCCGGGCAAGGCGTTTGCAAGGTTTATTATCGAGGAATATCAGCACGGCATGAGTGTTGCCATCAAGATGATTGACAAAGAGAAGGTTTTGAAATCCCGGAATGATTGATCAGATTAAGCGAGATTTGATCATGAGATTAATTAAGCATCATATGTGGTGGAGCTTTACAAAGTCATGGCCACCAAGACCAAGATTTACTTTGTCATGGAGATGTGCTAAAGGCGGTGAGCTATTCAACAAGGTAGCCAAAGGAAAATTAAGAAGGAGAGCGTGCATACGGAGATGCTTTCAACAGCTGATTGCTGCTGTTGATTTTGTCCTGGCCGGGTGTTTGTCACGTGACTTGAAACCAGAGAATCTGCTCTTAGATGAGAATACGAGAATTTAAAGGTTTCTGACTTTGGGTTGGTGCCCTTTCTGAATCAAAGCGTCAAGATGGGATTTGCTCCACACAACTTGCAGGACCCCTGTATGTTGCTCCAGAAGTGATCAATCGAAAGGGGTTATGATGGATCCGCGGATATTTGGTCATGTGGCGTGATCTTGTTTGTTCCTATTAGCTGGTTACCTTCCTTTCCATGACTCTAATCTCCTGGAGATGTACGAAAGATTGGAAAGGAGAATTCAAATTTCCAAACTGGTTTGCACCGGATGTCATAAGCTCTTCGAAGATCTTAGATCGAAACCCGAACACCAGAATTTCAATGACCAAGATTATGGAAGTTCTTGGTTCCGGAAAGGTCTAGACTCCAGAACTATATGTATTGTAAGAGAAGTGAAAGAACCGCTGCCTCTTGATGTAGATGCATTATTCGGTCCAGATGAGGGTGAAAATTCCATTACAGAGTCAAAACAGGAACCTTCAAGCATTAGCAACTTGATGCTTTTGATATCATATCATATTCTGCAGGATTTGACCTGTCTGGATTGTTTGAGGGAGTGGATCAAAGAAAGGAAGTTATTCGGTTCACGGTGAATAAACCTGCTTCTACTATAATCTCTAAAGCTTGAGGATATAGCCAAGCGCCTGAGGCTGAAGGTTAAGAAGAAGGATGCGGATTGATGAAATTTGAAGGCACCAAGGCTGGAAGAAAGGTGTCCTTGGTTTTGATGCAGAAATCTTTGAGATTACTCCGGCTTTTCATTTGGTGGAGATGAAGAAGTCAAGTGGGGACACAATGGAGTATCAGAAGGTATTGAAGGAGGAAATGAGACCAGCTCTCAAGGACATTGTCTGGACCTGGCAGGAGAGCGACCGCCGCCACCCCACCACCTCCGCTTGTGGAACAAGAAGAATCACATCCTTCTCATGATTCGACTTTGCCAGTCACTTCGTCGTTGGATTAACAATGAGAGTGTCTCCAACTTTGTGGTTTTCACCTTGTTCTCAGGATATTGTTTCTATTGTTGAAGTGGTCGGAATTACATAAATGGTGTACTCAGCAATACTCTGTGAAGTTGACTTTACTATACTGTGTCGCATCTTTATTGTGCTTTGATTGTCAACAATTTGGTGTTTTGTGTCCTGAGATTGTGTTGGTCATGGGCAATGGGTACTCCCAATTCCTTTCTTCCTTTAGGATGGCAGCATTTCTAGTTAGGACATTAGAATAGCAGGTCATATGCTTCTCCCGAAAAAGCAGCATTCTGGGATAGTCTCTAATGAAAAGTATTGCGTGTTTGTGATACCTTATCTCATGTTAACCAGAAATCACTACTCAGATCACGCTTCTCCAGTTTGATGACATGATAACAAGGAGTTTTCGAACTTTGAATATTGGAAAGCTTGATTGGCTCTGTAATGCCAATTCCACACGATGAGTGTATCAACAATGAACTTTCTCCTCTCTGTATGCCACACATTCCTCTTCGTCTTATATTGCAAGGTCTATCGCCTATCCACTGAGCTAATGTAAGGCCAAATTAATAGACCATGGTGTGTCAGTGTACCACCAATTATCGAAAGTTCTAATTTGACTCGGTTATACTTTTCTGCTAGTTTCAGTGTGTCATTCATTGCATTTCAAATCAGCTAGGGCCAGAGTCTGATCCGGTCTCTCCAAAGCAGTCGTATGATGTTCTGACTCATTCGATCGCTTGATAATTCGGTACAGATTTGTCTCCTGTTTTGCGGAGTTCCCTTTGGGATTCCAATCGTTGTATTTTTCCCTGTTTCTGTCCCTGGAATGGAAATCACCCTTTTTTAGCTAATTTGCTTGTCATTAGTACTGGGAGTAGCATGCAATTTTCATGCTCTTTGGGCTAAATTGTGATTTTGCCTTTCTAAGTCCCTCTTCCCAACAGCATATGTAGGTTCTGTTATTCTTGACAATGGGGCTTGACGTTAGCTCATCAACTTATCATGATCTTTTTGGGGCGGATGCCGTTTATCATCTGATCATTCGATTTTGTTCCAGAGTTCTGCCTTTCAATTTGAGTCTCCTATTGCAAGCAATGAAACTATTAGGAAGTTTCACTTCTTGAGCTTGGTCGTCGCCAATCCACTTTGAGTTCCACCAATGTTGCCAAACATTGCTCGGTTATAAGCTCCGTCCGGCTCATATAACACAAGCTATATCTATTCTTTATGCAAAAATTGGAGCATTTTGCAGCTGTTCTTGAACTGCTGATGCTCGTCTAACATCTGATGAGAATGCTATTGTGCCTTGCCTGTCAGAGCAACTGATTGTGAAATCATGATCACATTGCTGGAATTTCATAGAATTCTTCGACCTTAGCTGAGATGATTGATCGGGGCATGAAATCTTGCCTCATCTCGCTGCAACTGCATACACTCTACATCGCAGCAGATGCTTTGAGTTATCACCAAGTGGTGGTGAACTTTTTGCTTGTTTTGGGATGGAAATGCTCCTCTTCTCTTCATTCAGGGCCATAATTTTTCACTAATGCAGCCCTCGCAATAGCTCCATTCTCTGAATTCATGCGGATGACTCTTTATGTGTCCACTGGCCCAAGAGAGAAACAAGTGACCTTTATGGACAATTGCTTGGGACCACTGCATGCCACTTGCTAGTTGCTACCATTTTAAAGTACGCGACCACCATCATGGTGATCGCCTGTCGGTTGCAGCTCATGTGACCAATGTTATGATCGTCTCCGTGTGTGTGCGTGAGAGAGAGAGAGAGAGAGAGAGAGAGAAGAGAAATGGAGACGGTTCACTAGACAAAAACTATTGCAGTCTTGAAGAAAATTGTGAGTTCTTGAGTTATGAATCTGAGTTTCTACGTTACACGAATCTAAACAATATCTTCTCTTGCATCTTGTCTTGGAATACTGTACAAAATTTCTGTAAATTGATTTCAAAATTGGGTGATTAAAATTTTACTTGATTTCTTTTTCAAATTTATTTCTAAAATGAATCCGTTTTCGAAATAGGAAAAATCAAATGCATTCTAAAATGGATTTACATCCAAACGCATTTAACAGGAGAAATATGAAATATAAATTTTATCATGTGCGCCCTTAATATTCCTAACTAGCAAAATGGTAATTATAAAATTTTATGAGATTATTACCATGTTGTTCTAAAAGATAACTTGAATGCTTTGACTAGTATTAAGGGTGAAAACATTTAACCTAGGAAGGCAAATGAATTTTGAAAATGTTAAAATTTAAGACCTCAAGCATTGATATAATATAAGATTTTATGAGATCAAGAATGTTTTAAAGTTTAAATTGTTAGATGAAAGCGTGATTTATTATTGAAATATTATGATATTATTTTAAAAGTTTAAATTGTTAGATGAATGTGTAATTTTATTTAAATATTATACTAGTAGTGTTCACATGTCTCTCATGCAATATTTCTCATTAAAAAATCTCTACATCTAAGTGGGTTCACTTCACAAACACCAGCAATTCCGAGTCATTCGGAAATGTTCGGTTAAAGTTTCCGTGGACTTGGATTTTCGTGGGACAATCGTTAACGTTGTCGAAGGATATACGCCTTGTGTTTTGTGAGAATGACGATGGGTGGGCTAGGGTCGAATTCAGCAGATACTACTATGATTCCCAATGCATGGGGGCACCGTCGATCACCTGTTATCAATCACTTCTCCGGTGGAACTATTGCATTACTCACCTTGGTGTGAACTTTTTAACAGAACAGTCAATCAGTTCCTAGATCCACCGTGCCAGAGCCAATGAGATGCAATAATTCGTTATCCCCGCACATCCAAGGTGGTTCGGGTGAAAAGCCTATTGTGCTGGGGATTGAGCTTGGAAAAATTCAGACTTCTTGACCATACTTAAATCCGAGTTGACTTTAGCCGATTTGTTCATCCAATCTCTTTTGCAGTCATCGTGCGAGTCCCATTCACAGCGGTTTTATGAACTAATGACGGGCATGACCCGAGTAATACTCATTAGTGCGTGGCAATTCTTGGCCATGCCATCCCACAAAGATTAGGGTTATTAGAACATAGAACCCCATGCTCCTCGTTCCTGCTTCCGCAGGAAAGTAAACACAGACGCCGTGGAGGGTGGTGGCGCGGGCGAAATGGTCAATTATCTTCCCGCGAGGTCACTAGTTTGATTCGGATCATGAAACATGTGCCGAGACATAATGTCCTGTCCCACCTACTTTAGTCTCATAAAGAGAAAACAATGAAAATGAGTTTAAGCGAGAGCATTGGTAAGTAAAGGAAGCATTTTATTTTGGTAATGACACATTGGCCTTGTTGTTTCCTCTGTTCTTCATATGGCTGGAGGAAGCGAGCACGCAGCTCCACCGAAAAACGAGGGGCAACGACGACGCTGTATCATAAGTAAGCAGGCATTTACGCCCTGGCCCCTCCACCAAACCCAGACGTGGACGTGGCGAAACGAGAGCGAATTCAGCTGGTCGCATGTATTTATTGGGTTAAGAAATGGGTCTATGACCTGCTTTGATAGGTCTAGCAATTGTAACCATTTCATCTAGGACAAGCCCTTGAGAAGTGTCTAAGTAAATGAAATGTGTTTCTTCATTTTTTTTTTTTTTTTTGTTTGGAGAAGATAGATAATAGCTAATGTTAATTGTTCATTTGAGTGTTGTTTTTAATTAATATGAGATTTTGACAATATAATTACATTTGAGATCTAAATGAAGTATTGTCTTAGATGATAAGGAAGTTTGCTCATTTTCTCATGGTCATGATTTTGAGTCTTATTAGGGAAGCTAACTAAATACTTGCTTTGCTTTCGATCCAAAATAAAAACTCATAGCCGAAACAAAAAAATAAAGAAGAAAACCTTTAAATATATCAATTTGCAATAGCATATGAGAAAAAGTTGATTTCACAAAAAAAAAAAAATCTTAAAAAACTGGTATCTTTATTACAAGTACTCTATATTAATTTCTATTAAATTTTATTTTTAATTACTGAATTGATGACCTATAATAGTTGATGGAGTGTACTAATTTGGGGTTTTTACCATTTATTTTTGTTATAAGTATATTGATTTGGGATTTTTTGCAGTATCAATCTAATTTTTTTCATAAGGGATAAATTTACTATAAATGTGTGCTAGCTTGTGGTTTTTGTTAATTAAATTTATTTTTGGTTAGTGGTAGTCAAAAAAATTAATTTAGATACATTTTATCATAAGGTGTATCGTTAATTTGAGCTAAATTTATTATAAATTTATTAATTTAAATTTTTTCATGACACTAACCCAACCTTCAATTAGACGAACCTTGACCGAGGAACCCCTCTTCACCAAGAGGAAAGACGTGAACTTTCCTCGTTACGACCGCCACAACAGGAAAAGGTGTACCGGTGGAAGATTTTGACAAAATGCCAAAAGCACGGGAGGAACGCTGCACGTTTTTTTAATCCCATATGAAAGGCACCCCGAAGCCGTTAGCCTAAGAACAAATGAGTGAATATTCCAAATAGTGGATTGGGAATTTTGCCAGTGTATGTGTGCAAGTGTTAGGTGTGAACTATGGCTTGGAATCAGTAATGATGTATATATGAGTGAATTGCTAGGGCAAGGGAATATGGGATAAGAAAAGAAATACTTATATTATGATAATTGGTATTATAAAGGAAGGAGACTTTCTAATTTTCTACTACCGAGGCAAATGTCGATTAACTCTTGTTTATAGACGAGTCACTGCCTTATTGTTGACCGACATAGAGTACAGAAAATAATGTAAATTTCAGCTTGCTTCTTCGTCTCTTTCTTGCGGATATTCTCTTTCATCTTCCTTACTCTAGGGTTCCCCATACGTTTGACTGACTTTTGTTTTACTTTTCCTTTTTGCCAACTATAGAAAAGTCCAACTTCTTTTTTCCTCCTTATTGTTGACTTGAAGCAAGTCCACTAAGCATGTGTAATTGCCAAGCGTACTTAGTTTCTAGAACATTTCAACAATTGCATGTAGTTTCTTGGTGCCATTTATGAGAGATTTTTAGGTTTTCGGATCCCTCACCATTCATTTTTGCTTTTCATTAACAGTGCGACCCTTCTGATCTCACCTCGCTCCTTGTCCTTGTCCTTGTCCTTCAATGTCATCCTCGTCATTCTGGTTCTTGTTCGTACACGTTCGGATCTCTTCTGCTTTGTCATAAAAGGTATGCTTTTTTCTCCTTTTGTGCTTCTTCTGTCCTGGAAAATTTCTTGAGTGTTGGCAATTTCGGTTTCTTTATAGGTTTTGGTTTCTAGGTGTACGTCTTTGTTCAGTTTTTTCCTCGTGTTTGATGTGGGTTTGGTCTTCTTGTTGTGCAATTTAGCTGGCACGTTGCTGTTTTTTATAGTGGTATTTCTCTTCTGCATTGTCATAAGGCTATACTTTCTCTCTTTCGCTGCTTCTGTCCTGGAAAATTTCTTTAGTCTTTATAATTTTTTTTAAATATAGGTTTTGGTTTCTGGGTATTGCGTTTTTGTTCATGGAAATTTTCTTGGGTGTTCAAATTTCGTATTTTTTTTTATAGGTTTTGGTTTTCTGGTTATTGGTTTGTTCCATTTTGCGCATGTTTGATGTGGGTTTGATCTTCTTGTTGCGCAGTTTAGCTGGCACATTACTGGTTTTTGTTGTGTAGTCTCTTCTACTTTGTTATAAAGGTATACTTTCCCTCTTTTTGTGCTGGTTCTGTCCTGGAAAATTTCTTGGGTGTTGAAATTTCGATTTTTTTATGGGTTTTGGTTTCTGGGTATTGCGTTTTGTCCGATTTTTCCTCATGCTTGATGACGGGTTTGATCTTCTTGTTGCGCAATTTACCTAATACATTACTGGTTTTATATTGTGTGTGTTAGAAGATATTAGAAATTCTAATAGTTAGAACGGTCATTTTTAATTTAACTCATAATTCAAATTAAAATAGAATATGTGTTCTAACTAATATTAATAGTTATTAGTTATATATAATAAATAATATTTGTCTAAATTTATTAATATTTTTATATAGTTTATAAATTCTAATTTCCTTTTAATTTCTGTACATATCGGCAGTTGGTTATATTGTACAAAGCTTTCATAAAAGTAAGTGAAGTACTCGGTTGAAATGGAGAACGGAGGGGTGTTTTGATGGACCGATATGAATTGGGAAGATTACTTGGGCAAGGGCGTTTGCCAAGGTTTTATCGGGCGAGGAATATCCCAGCACGGGTATGGAGGTTGCCATCAAGATGATCAACAAAGAGTATGTTTTGAAAGTTGGAATGTGGGATCAGATTAAGAGAAGAGATTCAAGTCATGAAACTTAGGCACCCGCATGTGGTGGAGCTTTACGAAGTCATGGCCACCAAGACCGAGATTTACTTAGTCACATGGAATTTGCTAAAGGCGGTGAGCTATTCAACAAAGTAATCAGAGGGGGACTGAAGGAGGACCTTGCACGGAGATACTTTCAACAGCTGGTTGCTGCTGTTGATTATTGTCACAGCCGGGGTGTTTTTCACCGTGACTTGAAACAGAGAATCTGCTCACTTAGATGAGAATGGGAATTTGAAAGGTTTCCGATTTTGGGTTGAGCGCCCTTGCTGAATCAAAGCATGAAGATGGGTTGCTCCACACAACTTAAGGGACGAAGCTTATGTTGCTCAGAAGTGATCAATCGAAGGGGTTATAATGGATCCAAAGCTGATATTTGGTTGTGGCGTGATCTTGTATGTTCTATTAGCTGATCGCCTTCCTTTTATGACTCTGTCGCGTGCAGATGCTCCTAAAGATTGTAAAGGGAGAAGTCAAATTTCCAGAGTGGTTTTGCCGGGATGTGTGTCGACTCCTTTGAAGATCTTAGTCCAAACCCAAACAGAAGAATTTCAATGACAAGATTATGGAAGTTCTTGGTTCCGGAAAAGGTCTAGACTCCCAGAAATATATGTATCGTAAGAGAAGTGAAAGAACTGCCGCCTCTTTGATGCGGATGAATTATTCGGCCTGATGAGGGTGAAAATTCCATTATGGAGTCAAACGCAGGAACCTTTGAGCAACAGCTTGAATACTTTGATATCATATCATATTCTCAGTATTGGACTTGTCTGGATTGTTTGTGGGAGTGGATCAAAGAAAAGGAAGTTCAGTTCATGGTGAATAAACCTGCTTCTACTATAATCTCTAAGCTTGAGGATATAGCCAAGTGCCTGAGGCTGAAGGTTAAGAAGAATGATGCCGGACTGATGAAATTCGAAGGAATGAAGGCTGGAAGAAAGGTGTCCTCGGTTTTAATGCAGAAATCTTTGAGATTATTCAGGCTTTTCATTGGGTGGAGATGAAGAAGTCAGAGTGGGGACACAATGGAGTATCAGAAGGTATTGAAGGAGGAAATAAGACCAGCTCTTCAGGACATTGTCTTGACCTGGCAAGGGGTGACCGCTGCCGGCCCCACCACCTCCCACTGCTACACCGGCGGCTTGTGGAACAGAAGAATCACATCCTTCTCATGATTCGACTTTGCCAGTCACTTTGTCGTTGGATTGACAATGAGTACTCTCCAACCTTGTGGTCTTTTACCTTTGTTCTCAATATTGTTGTTGTTGTTCAAGTGGTCGAAATTACATAAATGGTGTACTCAGTGAGACTCAATGAAGTTGACTCTACTATATTGTGTTGCATCTTATTGTGTTTTGATTGTCAACAATTTGGTGTTGTGTCCTGAGATTGTGTTGGTCATGGGCAATGGTACTCACAATTTCCCTTTCCCCCTTTTTAGGTAGGCAGCACTTCTAGTTAGGTCATATACTTCTCCCGAAAAGGCAGCATTCTAGACAGTCTCTAATGAAAAGTATCTCGTGCATGTGATAGCATGTCTCATGAAAGCATGATTGGCTCTATATTACCAAGTCCACATGATGATTGTATCACCAATGAACTCTCTTTCTCTGTATGTCATGCATTCCCTTCGTTTTATATTTCCAGTTCTATCCTACCCACTGAGCTAATGCAAGGTCAAATTAATCCGTATTAGGACCATGGTGCGTCAGTGTACCACCAATCATCGAAAGTTCTAATATGACTCGATTATACTTTTTCTGCTAGTTTCAGTGTGCCATTCATTGCATTCAAGTCAGCTAGGGCAGGTCCAATCCGGTCTCTCCAAAGCATTCATATGATGTTTTGATTCTTTCAACTGTGATAATTCGGCACAGTTTGTCTCCTGTTTTAGTTACCCTTCGGAATACCAATCGACTGCTTGATAATTGGGTACACATGTTTTTGTCTCCCCGTTTTTGCGGAGTTCCCCTTTGGAATCCCGATCTTTGTATTTTTCCTGTCCCTGTCCCTGGAAGTGGAATATCACCTTTTTGTTAGCTAATTTGCTTGTCATTAGTACTGGGAGTAGCATGCATTTTTCATGCTTTTCGGGCTAAATTGTGATTTTGCCTTTCTAAGTCCCCTCTTTCAACAGCATATGTAGCTTCCGTTATTCTTGACAATGGGGCTTGACATTAGCTCATCAACATATTATGATCTTTTTGGTGTAGATGCCGTTTATCATCTGATTATTTGATTTTGTTCCAGAGTTTTGCCTTTCAATTGAGTCTCCTGTTGCAAGCAATGAAACTGTAAGGAAGTTTCACTTCTCGAACTTGGTTGTTGCCAATCCACTCTGAGGTCCACCGATGTTTCCGAACTTTGCTGGGTTATAAGCTCTGTCTGGGTCATATAACACAAGCTATATCTATTTAACCGAGCTCTGTCTGGCTCATATAAAGTTATGTCTATTCTCTATGCAAAGAAATGAGCATTTTGCAGTTGTTCTTGAATTGCAGATGCTTGTCTAACATCTGATTAAAATGCTATTAGCTTTGCCTGTCAGAGCAACTTATTGTGAAATCGTGGAGGCACATCGCTGGGAATTCATAGAATTCTTCCAGCCATAACTGAGATTATTGATCAGTACATGAAATCTTGCCTCATCTCACTGCAACTGCATGCATTCAAGACAGCAGTAGATGCTTAGATATCACCGAGTGGTGGTGACCTTTATGCTTGTTTTGGATTGGGACATGCTGGTTTCATCTCTTCATTCCAGGGCCACAATCTTTCATTCATGCAGCTTTGGCAAAAAGAGAAACGAGTGACCTCCATGGGCATTTGCTTGGGACCACTGCATTCAGCTTGCTTGTTGCTGCCATTTTAATGTACACGACCACCATCCCGCGTGATCGCCTGCTGATTGCAGCTCATGTGACCATCGTCACGATTGTCTCTCTCTCTCTGTGAGACGATGGAGTTCACTAAACATAATCAGTTGCAGTCTGGAAGAAAATTGTGAGTTCTCGAGTTACGAATCTAAGTTTGTACGTTGGATGAATCTAAACAATATTTTCTCTTGCATACTTAATATTTCCTAGCAACCAGCAAGAATGGGCAGCGTTCGTGTGTGCTGTTGCAGTCGCGCTATTGTTCTCGTTCGAAAATCTTTACGTCCAAATGGGTTCACTTCACAAACACCAACCATTCTGAGTCATTCAGGAAATGTTCCCGTCTCCCACGCTATCTTCACCCAATACTTCCTGTTCCTAAAGTTTCCTTGGACTTGGATTTTTTGAGGGACAATCATTAAACCTTGTCGAAGGAAATACGCCGTGTTTTCTGAGAACAGATGATGGGTGGGCTTGGCTCGAATTCAGCTCATACTCCTGCTGAATCCTTATGCATAAAGGCTAGTTTTCAGATCACCTGATATAAAAAATTTTCAGCAAGAACAGTCAATCAGTTCCTAGATCCACCGTGCCAGAGCCAATGGGAGGCAATAATTCGTTATCCCAGGTACATTCAAGGTGGTTCGGGTGAAAAGCCTATTGTGGGATTGAGCTGGAAAATTCAGACTTCTTGACCGTACATAAATCTGAGGATTAACTTTAGCCGATTTGTTTGTCCCAATTTCTTTTTGCAGTCATCGTGCGAGTCCCATTCACAACAGTTTATGAACGTATGACGTGCATGCCCCGGACTAATACTCATTGGTCATGGCAATTCTTGGCCATGCCATCCCACAAAGATTAGGAATTATTAGAACATAGAACCCCATGCTCCTAGTTCCCACAGCCCACGCCCGATAAACACAGACACCGTGAGTGGTCGGCTCCAGTGGCGAAATGGTCAATTATCGGTCACGAGTTTGATTCGGATCGTGAGCTCACCGAACATGATGTCTGTCCGACCTACCTTACTCTTATAAAAAGAAAACAATGAAAATGAGTTCAAGCGAGCGCAGTGGTAGGTAAAGGAAGCATTTTATATTAGTAATGACGTTAGTCTTGTTTCCTTTATTCTTCTTATGGCTGGAGGAAGCAAGCGACTGCAGCTCCACAGAAAAACCTTGAGGGGGGGCGACGACGACGCTGGAGCATAGTAGATGAGCATTTACGCCTAGACCCCCCACCAAACCCAGACGTGGACGTGGCTAGAAGCGGAGCAAATTCAGCTGCTCACGTGTATGCTGTTGGAGCGCGAACGCCAACAAGGTCACCCGGAATCAGCATAGGCGAGCTGCAGAGAGCAGGGGCGATTCTGGGTTTGGCCAGGAACGAAGAAAGGAGGCGGCTTGGGGTGAGAATGGTCGGCGTCGGCGACGTTGCCAAGCCGCGAGGAGAAGCGGGAGGCGGAGATGGAGATGGAGATGGTGGGGAAGAGAGAGACGTGAGGGTGTGCGGGATGCAGTTCGCGTACGAAGGGCAGCCCCCGCTGTTCCTCGACTTCAACCTCTCCGTGTCTCCTGGATCTCGTTGCCTCCTCCTCGGCGCCAATGGGTCAGGTTCGTTCGTTGTCGTGTCCATCTCCTCAATCGCTTCTCTCGTTTTCTTTCGCTAGTTCTAGCATCCCTTTTCAGGCACTAGTTCTTTGACGGCTTTTAGTTTTGATGCATACCGTTGTTGCTGCATTCCATTTGTGATCTGGGAAATTCTGTCATCTGGGTATGCCAATTTTGCTTGTATAGAGATTGTTTTGCAGCGTTAAAGTATTGTAGCTTCCTTCCTCCATATGATCATTTGAGGGTTGTGGGATCACGTTTGTTGGGTCCTCACTTTCATTTGGTAGTTTCTATAGTTGAAGATCGGCCACTCTTCAATGCCGAATCGAAGGATCTTGTTCTAAAAGTTGCTTGCGTCTTCAGTGCTAGGCTTACTTTACGATTAGATTGATCGCATTTTCTTTGGAAATCTGTTGTCTTTCTTGGGTCTTTGAATTCACCCTTCATTTTACATAATTTTTTTGCAGGCAAGACCACTTTACTGAAAATTCTTGCGGGCAAGAACATGGTTGGAGGTCAGAACGTAGTCCGAGTACTGAATCGCTCTGCTTTTCATGATACTCAATTGGTCTGCAGCGGTGACTTGGCCTGCTTGGAGGATCTTGGAGTAAAACAGTTTGGCTCTGCTGTGAGTTCCTGACCCTATTCCATAATGTGTCGCTTTTACCTTTTATTCCATATGACAGATGAGATTGCTACAATTTTACAAGGACATGAATTAGGTTCTCAGCTTCGTCTTGTTGGCCGTTTGTAGAAATATTTGGAGACCATCATTTGCAATAATTATGCTGTCTTCTGGATTTCATAATATATTTAGGTCAGTCATTTCTGTCATACTGTAATTGAATGATAGATTTTTTTAAAATCCTCAAGAACAGGTGAAAAATTGAGAGAACCATTCTCAAAAAGCTTCACCTAAACTTAAAGTTAATTTCTTTGGGAGAGATTCTGTCCCGTGCGTGCAGCTCACTATCTTGTCTCTTTGTGATGCTTCTATGTCTTATCTGAATGATGAGAAGTAAGGCTCCATGCTTAAAAAGCTGGCGAAAAGAATTTATAAAGCAAAACCATTTAATGGAATTTGGCTTAGTTTGTAATTTGTTGTCTTATTGTAATGCTCCATGCCACTTGCTATCTTAATCTGACCGAAGAAACCTTATCGTTTTAGCCCCAGTAATAGTAGGTTTTACGCTTATGCATGACCTTTTGACTCGTCTGAATATCTCCAATTTGTGAGAATTAAATCTTGAGGAAAATCTAGGTATTTCTGGGATTATGTCATTCTTAGCTCTACAATAGACTGAGTCTGGAACAATCTTCCTTTTAGCTTGATCTACTCTTTCTAATTTTGCTTCCTTTCTTTCTGACTTTCTCTGTTAACTTTTCCTCTCTGTTTGCAAGTTTTAAGAAACATGTGAATATTTTGCCTTAGTTTCTACGTTTGGCGCAGTGAATGTCTTGAACATGTAGAGTTTTGTTGATAACATGCTGTAAGTCAGTTCTGTAGCATGTATAAAACAAGTTCTTTTAAAATTTTTCAGGGAGAGATTCCACTACAGGAGACTTCTCTGCAGAACATGATATTTGGAGGTTAGTCTGGAAAGATAGTCTGCTTGTATGTTTTGATTTCCCTCTATGCAATTCTGGAATTGTAAGAAATCCCAATCTGTGTATGAACAACTCTGAACAGCATTTGTCGTCTGACAGATGGAGAGAGAAAGGAGGTTTGGGATTTATTTATTTTTTTTTGGGGTGGCGGTGGGGTTGGGGGGGGGAAAGGAAGGTCTATTGAGTAGCCTTTTCTTTTACTATTATTCTTGTCTATTTGAGTAAATCTCCTCTCGTTATGACAATTGTGCTTCTTTCTTAGTCATGTTATTGTCATTTCGATCTGCACCAATGTTTCACAACCTTCATGCCTTTCCTGCTCAAGTAACAAATCTGAATTTTTCAAGATTGTGATAATGGCAGTTGAAGGGGCTGATCCGGTGAGGAGAGAAAAGTTGATTGACTTGCTTGATATTGATCTACAATGGAGAATGCACAAGGTTTCGGATGGGCAGCGTCGGCGTGTCCAGATTTGCATGGGTCTTCTTCATCCATTTCAGGTACCAAATTTATGCTATTCATCCATTCCAGGTACTGAATTCATGCTAAGGGTATATAGTTGATTAGATGTGGGTCAATAGAAAGACAAGAAATGACCAATTTAAGATTGAAAAGATAAATGGATGTTTATTTGTAGTCTTTGGGACCTAAAGTCTCCTGGGTACTGTCTTTTAATGGTATTGGTTGTGTCACAACTCTGTTCCGGTCATATTTGGCTGATGAATGTTTGAAGGTAGTGCTATTGCATTTGAGTGAGTTGGCAAATTTAAGATTTCAATTCAAACTTGAGATGTCTAATGTGATCACATCTGTGATGGGCATCCATTTTTTGGGAGTGGTAATTTCATTCGTAAAATGATAGTTTGTGGAGAGTTGGCTAGCTTAGACCTGTTTTCTCGAATGGCTTAGGTGCCTGTGCAGGGCCAGTTTCTTGATATTTTGAGCATTCTTTCATCATTGACTCAAAAGCTTTACCTCGGATCTTCATTATCTTCACAATGCCGACTTGCAAGATGGGAATTGACCACATAAATGGCTATCCATTGTCTCTGCTAAGAATGTCAATCTGACAAAAGTAGTCATTTCTCCATCTGATCTGACACTTGACTTGTGTGCAGGTTCTTCTACTTGATGAGGTTACAGTTGATCTCGATGTTGTCACTCGGATGGATTTGCTTGATTTCTTGAGGGAAGAGTGTGATCAGGTAATTGCATTCTTTTTCTCCTACCATGGGTTTGGCTAGTAACTTAATTATATAGGAGGCTGAGTTCTGCTCTGTGCACCCTTGAGTAGACTGATAACCTATTATCTTTTGTCTGCACTAGCTCCACTTTTCTTCGTAGTCCAAGGCTACCCTCATGTTTTGACAAACCACCTGGTCCAGCTAACTTTACCCCTCCTCGAGCTTCATAATCCCTTTGCGAAGAATGCTCTACATTTTGTTTCAACTACTGAGGCTACATATGACAGCTTTGATCAACTGATGCCTGCCTGCATAAGGGATTTTTTTAGATATCCAGTTATTTAATCTAGCCATAACCTTGTTGATAAGAGGTTTGCAATCTCTATCAGATAGTCTTCCAGAGAGGAGAGGCACCCAAACCACAAATCTGTAAATATCTCAGCCAACTGCTTCTCTGGATAACCTGTCCAGGCAGGACTAACTCTAAACCAGAAATTGCACTGAAGTAGTTTATAATGTTAAAAATCTCCCTTAGAGAATCATCATCACCCTTGAAGAATGCCATAAATCATTAGTAAAACATAAATTAGTAAGTTGGACTCTTAAACACAAAGGATGGTACCGGACAAACCCAGCTCTGGGAATGGCATTTAATAGGCTAGAAAGCACCTCCATCACAGCCACACGTAGATATGGAGATGGGGGATCTCCTTGCCTTAAACCCTTTCTCCGGGAAAACAACCTTCAAGAATATTGATGAGTTGCCTGGCTTTTCAGAATCATAAAGGGAAATGGCTCGGCTAACTGGTATAGCTGAGCCAGAAAAAAAAACTAGAAAAGAATGGAATTGTAATGCAAACTTTAATCCATTCCAGAAACATTGTAGGAACACTGATAGAGATTAGAGTAGTCAACGCAGAATCCCTGTCTATGGAGCCAACTATTTTCATTAGGTCAGCTTTACCATACATCTAAGGAAATGCCATCCCTATGGTAATTCTTCACCAATTCATGAGCTAATAGCACATTATCCCTGATTTTTCTCCCTTCCACAAAAGCTGACAGATTCAAGCTAATGAAATCAGCAGTGTCCTCTTGAGTCTATTGGCCAATATCTTTGTGATGCATTTATTCACATGATTAGGCCTAAACTCAAGACATCCTGGCTGCATTTGATTTTTTTGCACAAGGGTCATAACAGTAGCATTAACTCTCTTTGACAATTTAGACGAATGAAAGAAATCAGACACAGCTGCACAGAACTCATCACCAATAACAGGCCAAGCACTAGTGAAGAAATTTTCACAAAATCCATTAGGACCTGTTGCCCTGTCCCAATTCTGTTATCTCCTAAGAGGTGATAGGCAGAACAAGATTTTCCTGTGAATCAGTTGGCAGCTTATACTGTGACATAAAATTCGAAATAGCAAGAGGGATGCTGGAACAGCAGAGTCAAGAATTCCTGATAAGCCTTTATTAAAGGACGCTGCTTTTCCGATCAAAAAAAAAAAAAATGGACACTGCTTCATTCACTATTTGATATTGCTCTCCTTGTGCCATCTGCAGAATACTGAATACTTAAAGAGTGTTCTTAGAGGTTCTGACT